>PVIY010046627.1:0-18355 GCA_004026745.1 Myrmecophaga tridactyla | reverse complement strand
TAGGGGCAGGGAGAGGTAGAAGAAGGTCAGGAGGGGCCATTTCTCCAGGCACACTGTGTGTGCTCTCTCCATCTGCCTGCCAGTGCCAAGAGTGAGGGCTCCTTAGACCCCCATTCCAGGGGAGGCTACTGTGGCTGGGGTGGGGGCAGGGAGCTGGCAGATTGGCATCCAGACTCCTGTGGTCTGGGTACCCCGAGGGCATTGGAGACAGGCTCCCCAGCCTCCCTGGCCTCCTTTCTCTCACCTCCCCCAGGTGTTGGCAGCGGGTGCTGGGGAGACATTTGGAGCTGTGAAGGTGGCACTGCACCTCGGGTGCAGGGAGCTGGGGAGGGAGAGGGCAGGGGCCTCACAGAGGTCACCTCGTCCCTTCCCCCATCTGCTCCCCATGCCCACTATCCCCCCGTAAAGGCTCAGACCGTAGGGAAGGGGGGCATCGGAATCCGGGGGCAAAGAAACTCAGAAGAGAGCTGCAAGGAGGCAAGGAGGGGCCCCTGTCCAGGCGCTGCCTTTCCTTCCAGGTGCTGGAGTCAGGGCAGAAATCTCAGGCCCCTCAAAGTCCAGTTACTAACTTAGAAATGAGGGAGAGAGAAAAGAGAAAGGGTCCTTCCTGAGTCCCGGGATCCCAGAGGGGCCCCGCTTTTCCTCTCTACCTCCCTCTTCCTGAAGCCCCAGGCAGGAAAACGTGGCCCTCCTTACCCCACAGGCAGAAATGGGATGATTCAGGGGCTGGTCTGGGGACAGAGGGTGGGGTGGCTGGGAGGGAGACAGGGCCAGACAGACTGTGCAAGGAGCTGGAGCCAGGTTCAGAGAAGTGAGGTCACACCTGGGCGCGTGAGAAGCAGATGTGGGTGGGGGGTGGTAAAGGTGGAGACACAGGAGCCAAAAGAAAGGAGAAACGAGGAGAGGAGACCAGAGCGGGTGGCAGCAGGTGGTGGTGTGGACTCTTGGGTGCTGCACCTGGAAATGGAGGCTGCTGAGCTCTGGGTGACGAGACTTGTAACCCCTCCCAGAGTGCCCCACGGGAGGCTCAGGCTTGGTGGCTACCCCAGCTCAACCGTCACAGTAGCATCCAGCATCTTCCACAGGCTTGCTACAGGCCAGCTGCTGAACAAGCATCTCTATTCCCCACAGTGTCCCTGGAAGCAATTCCAGGGGTCTGAGCTCTGGTGAGCACAAAGTGGGGCAGATTCTCGGAGTTCTGCAGTGCAGGCAGGAGGCTCCAGGGAGAGGCCAGAGCAGTTGGCAGGAGGGCAGGTGGGCAGGGGGGCTATCTACCAGTCAGTCAGGAAGCCTCCTGGTCCACATGGCCTGAACACCAGCCCGGCCTACAGGGTGTGACTGAAAAAGAAATAACTAGACAGCAATCACCAACCAGAGCCTGCTCTTTCCTTCCTCCATGGAGCTCTCCTTCCAGCAGAGGAGATACTGAGGACATATTTCAGAGAGCGGTAGATATTCTGAAGAAAATAAAAGAAGGGAAAAAAAAAAGAAAGAAGAAGAAAAAAAGAAGGGTGGGGGAGATGCTGGTGGAGAGTTTGGAGGATGGGGCTTGAGGTAATCAGAGCAGGCTCCCTGGAGGAGGTGGCTTTTGAGCCGAGAACTAAAAATGAGAAGCAGAAAGCCTCTGGGAGCTCTCTGGAAGAGACAAAAGGAACAGTAAATGCAGAGGCCCTCAGATGGCATCATGCTTGGCATATTTGAGGGACAGAAACAAGCTTCATGGGCTGAAGAGCAGCAGCCAAGAAAGATGAGGATGGAGACCTTGATTTTAGCTCAAACACACACACAAACCTCGATGCTACCCTTGGTTTCCTAAACTGTGCCCTAAATCTGAACCCTAATCTCCAAGCATCAGTTCTGAGCAGCCTCCACCCTGGTCCCTTTGCTCTCACTTTGTTGGGTGCCTAGCGTGTCATAAGGGGGGCTGGCACTGAAGCTGGGGACCCTCAGTAGTAACGGAGGTTCACAAGGCAGTCTCACTGTTTCCAAAAACAGACAAACAAGTCAGCCAAAGTTATATACATTTCCTTTGGGACAGGCTTCAGAGGTCAACCCAAACATCAAATTCCTCTGCTTTCAGGCTGTAATTTTATCCAACCTGATCAGAAGTTCTCATCAGCAGTTAAGTATACCTTTGATAAATAAAATAGGGAAAATGAATTACCTTTTCATTTAATGTAGTTTGCTTTGGCATGAAAACCTTTCAGTGGGGGTTCACGGGGGACGAGGCTCAAGGCACCATCGCCCACGTGTGGGCTCTGCTCAGCACACTTACACGGGGCAGCTCCTCGCTCCACTACCTGTGCTCATGCGGTGGGGACTTCCAGGAAGGCGGCACCATCCCCGGGGCTGCACAGCTGGGGCCCAGGCCTTAGCCCTATGCTGGCCTCGCTCTGGCTCTAAGCCAACCCTAACCCTAACTCTCAGAGATGGATAACTGCCACAAAAAGGAATCTAGAATCGGATGGTCAATTTTCACAAGATAATGTCCCTGCTTGTCCTGCTTCCAGACCTGTATTTGTCCTTTGTCAGCATGGCAGACTATATTTTCCAAAGGTGTCAGTTACAATATCTTTCTCCCATTAGCTCTTCTTACAAAGTAACTGTGACCTGTCCCCAAGTCCCCCCCCCCCGAAACTGGGAGGTTTCTGGGGACTTTTCGACCAATAGGGTGTGGTGACGTGATGCTATAGGATTTCTGAGGCTAGGTCATAAAAAGGTATATAAATGTCAGCCACTGGGAACTCCTGCCGATGGCCATGGTGGAGTAACCGATCCCGTGTGCCCTCTGGCAGGAGCAGCTGGATGAGATGTATGAGGAACAGAAGGGCCACCAGGAAGAGGGTCACAGTCTTTGAAAAGAAAATACTCAAGGAGAGACACACGTCATCCGGGTTTCCTAACTGGGAGCTCTTTCCTTGCGCAGTGCAGGGGGGCGGACCCAATGCAGAGCAGAGCAGACCTGTTGAGATGAGGAGCAGAGAGGGTAGTCTGGGAGCTGCTGAAATTTGCAGAACTGGGTATTGGAGGTGAAGGAGCTTCATGAGGCAAGGGCCCCAAAGTCTGTGTGGGGTCCCCACAGGTCCTCAGCTAAGGGCTGGACTATGGCTACGCAGGGCAAGACTCCATGAGGCCTTGCACAAAGCAGCTACCACAGGCAGGAGAGCTGAGCAGTTACACATAAGGTCACGCAGTGCTGGGTGAGAGAAGTTGAAGTTCCACCCCAGCCAGAACGGAAAGGAGATGCAGACAAGTCATGCTCAGGAGTAAGGACCATACTCTAGAGTCAAGGCCACACCTAGGATCAAGAATACCAGCCAAGCCTGATCGGACAGGAAACATCTGCCTGCTACTGCCTTTCAGAACAAAACTCAATAACTGTAAAAGGAAGACAGGAAAACATAAGTTCCATACTCCGTGTCATCCAAAATGTACAACACACAGCTCCCCCACACCAAAAAAAATTACTAGGTTTGCAAGAAGGAAAAGTACTCCAAAACCAAGAAGAAAAGCGGCCAATAGAAACAGACCTTGAGATGACCCAGATGTTGGAATTGACAGAAAAGAATTTTAAAGCAAGTATTATAAATATGTCTAAGATCTTCAAGGAAAAGATGGCATAGTGAGTGAGCAGGTGGAGGAACTCAGCAGAGATAAAGAAACTATAAAAAGAATGAAACAGATGTTCTAGAACTTAAAATCTTCCAGAAAATAGAGGTGAAAGGAACATTTCAACAATCATTTCACAAAATCAGCATAATCCCAGTACTCAAACTAAACATGACAAGAAAAGAAAATCACAGACCAATATCCTTTGTGACCACAGATGGACAAGTTCTTAATGAAGTATTAGCAGATGTAATATAGAATATCTAAGAAGGTTAGTATATCACGATCAAGTAGGATCTAGACCAAGAAAGCAAGATTTGTTGTTAAACCTTCAAAACAACAGTGTATATAATTCAATACATAACACAATAAAGAGGAAAAAGGACACGATTATCTCATTGACACAGAAAAATTACAAAACTGTCTTTATTCACAGATAACATCGAGTATATAGAAAACCCTATGAAATGTTCAAGAAACAACTACAAGAATGAATATATGAATTTAGTCATGTTGCAGGATTCAAAATATCTCTATATACTAGAGCAAAATAAAGTTTAAATTTCCACTTATAATATTATAAAAAATGTAAAAAGTTTAGGGATACATTTAACAAAAGATGTGTAAGACATCTTCAGTGAATGTTCTAAATCAGTGCTGTGAGAATAAACAGATATACTATATCCATGCACAGAAGACTCCGAATTAAGATGTCAACTCTCCCCTAATTGATTTATAGATTCAATGCAATCTCAATAAAAATTCCAACAGGGTTTTTATAGAAACTGACAAATCCAAAAGAAAATTTCTGTGGAAATGCAAAGGCTCCTGAATAGCCAAAACAATCTCCAGAAAGAAGAATAAAAGTTGAAGGCCTTATGTTATCTGATTTCAAGACTTACCATAAAGCTGCAGTAATCAAGATCGGGGTTTTGAACAGGGGTCTTGAACACAAGAACAGACAATTAGGAACAGAATAGTTTCTTTATATAAACCCCCTTTTACATCAACTGATTTCCAGCAAAAGAGCTAAAGCAATTCAATGGGGAAAGGAAAGCCCAGAACAACTACAAAATTTATGGAAAATAATTAACTTACCCTCTAACTCACACCGCACACAAACATTAATTCAAAATGGATCATGGACCTAAACATAAAAGCTAAAACTACAAAGCTTCAAGAAGAAAATATAGGAGAATATTTTTTGCAACTATGGGTGAGGCAAAGATTTCTTAGGACACAGAAAGTAATAACCATACAAATTTGATAAATTAGACAATGAAAAATTTAAAACTTTTGCTTATTAAAAAGTGCCAATATAAGTAAACGAAAAGGCAAGCCACAGACCTGGAGAAAATATTTACAACATGTATATCAGATAAAGATATTAGTCTAGAAAATATAAAGTACTTCTAAAAGTCAGCGATAAAAAGATGAACAACCCCATCAAAATAAGGGCAAAATACTAGACAGACACTTCACAAAGGAAGGTATGCAATTGGCCGGTATCCCAATGGTCAACATCACCAGTGATCAGAGAAATGCAAATAAAGGGGCATAATCAACTACCACTTCACATTCACCAGCACAACTAAAATTAGAAAGATGAATCATAGAGGGCGGTGTAACGGTGGCTCAGAGGCAGAATTCTTGCCTGCAGTTCCAGAGACCCAGGTTCGATTCCTGGAGCCTGCCCATGCCAAAATAAATAAATAAATGAATGAATAAAGAAAGATGAACCACAGAAAATAATTGGTGAGACTGCAGGGCAGCAAGAACACCCACATTTGCCAGTAGCAGTGCAGAATGATGCAACAATGTAAAATGATACAACCACTTTGGAAAATGTTGGCAGTTTCTTGCAGCATTAAACATACACTTAGCCTTTGACCAAGCAATTTTCACTCCTAGGTATTTATCCAAAAGAAATGAAAACACATGTCTACAAAAGTTCTCTGTGAGAATGTTCACAGCATCTTTATTCATAATAGATAAAATCTGGAGGTAACCCAAATGTCCATCAACAGGACAAAGAAATTCTGAATTCATACAATGGAATATAACAAAAGCAATAAAAAGGAATGAACTATTGATACATACAACATGGATGAATATCATAGAATTATTAAGAAAATGAAAAGACTAGCCACAGACTGTGAAAAAATACTCACAATACACGTATCAGACAAAGGGACCACGTAAAAAATATATAAAGAACACTTACAAATCAACAACAAAAAAAGACAACCCGCTTAAAAATGGGCAAAAGATGTGAACAGAAACTTCACACAAAAAGATATACGAATGGTTGTTAAGCACCTAATAAAGAATTCAACATCATTAATCATCAGGAAAATGCAAATTAAAACCATGAGATGGTACATCACACCAACTAAAATGGTTAAAATTAAGAAGACGACAACACAAAATGTTGGTGAGGAGATGAAGAAACTGGAACCCTTATACACTGCTAGCGGGAACATAAACTCTTATGACAATTTTGAAAAGGGATTAGCAGTTTCTGATAAAGTTAAACATAATCTATGCTATGACTCAATAATTTCACTCCTTTACCCAAGAGAAATGTGTCCACAGGGTGCACGAAGACTTGGGTTGGAATATTTAGAGTAGCTTTATAAAAAATAAACTGGAAATTCATCCACAGGGGAACCAATAAACCAATTGTAACCATCCACCTTTAAACACTGCTTACATATCTACATTGCATATGCATACAATGGAAAGTTATTTAGCAACAAAAAAAGAATAAATTCTTAAGAGACAGAAAGGAGATTAGAGGTTACCTGGATGAGGGTACAAAGGAAAGGGGAATTGTTGCTTGGTGGATAGAGAGTGCTTGTTAATATTGGGAAATTTTTAATTAAAAAAGAATAACTACTGATACATTTAGCAACTTGGATGAATCTCATTAAATTGAGCACTAAAAAGCCAGACACCAAGGAGAAAATACTTTGTGATTGTATTTATATTAAGTTCAATAAAAGACAAAATTAATCTGGTGATGGAAATCAGAGTTGTGGTTGCCCGTGAGGGTGGGGATTAATTGGAAGGGAGTCCAAGAGAACTTTCTGGATTGGTGGAAATATTCGATTACCTTAATTTGATTGTTGGTTACATATGTATATAATTTTTTTGAAGCTCACGGAACTGCAACCGTGCATTACACTGTGCGTAAATGGTCCCTAAAAATAATTCATTGACCATCTACCTCCTAGCATCCAAAAAATAAATTCTACATGGATTATGGCTCTAAAGCTAAAAGGTTAAACAATACAGCTTTTAAAAGAGAGAAGCATAGGGGAATATCTTAATGAATTTGGGGTAGGAAAGATTGCTTAAACAAACCAAAAAATGTTAACCATAAAGGAAAAAACTGATAAATTTGGTCTACGTTAAAGTCCAGAACTTCATTTCACCAAAATACTCCATTAAGAAAGTGGGAAGGGGGCTGTAAGAAAGTGGGAAGCGGGCTGCCCACCGTGGCTTAGCAGGCAGACTTCTCGCCTGCGATGCTGGAGACTCGGGTTTGATTCCCGGTGCCTGCCCATGTTAAAAAAAAAAAAGTGGAAAAGTAAACTACAGAGATAGATTCTTATCCAGAATATGTAAAGAATTCCTTCTGATCTATAAGAAAAAGTATAGATTTTTTCAAACCAATAGGACAAAACGGGCAAACGCCCATTACACTGCCAGTGAGTGGAAAGCAGCGTGGGAGTCTCCTGTGACACCCGTCTCCCTCCTGGCCTCAGGTCCACCAGGAGTTCATCAAGACACATGCAGGGGGGTGGCTGCCGTGGCTCAGCAGGCAGAGCTCCGACCTGCCGACCTGCCGTGCTGGAGGTCTGGAGTTCGATCCCTGGTGCCTCCTGCCCATATGCAAATTAAAAAGAAAAAAAAAAAACCTGTTGAAAAAAAAAGACACATGCAGGGGCTCCCTAGCGGCACCGTCGTAGCCCAGACCTGAAAAACAATCCAGTGTACATCCACCCTACAACAGAGAGTAGTTTGTGCAACAGTCACAAAATAGCTCACCCCACACCACTGAGAACCAAGGGTCCACACTCTCAAGCAACTACTAGAAGGACTCTCACAAACAATATCCAGCGAGAGGAGCCAGTTACGAAAGAGGGCAGCTGTGCAATTCCACGGACACAAGACGCTCAGAGAGAGGCAGAGCTCACCTGGAGGATTTGAGGTTAGAACGGGGAGTGCCCTTCCAGGGAAGCTGATACCTGGAAGGAGCATGGAGCGTGGAGGGGCCATTTAGGAGGCTGGGAACGTTCTAGTTCTTGGTCTGGCTGCTGGTTACGCAGGGGTGTTTGCTTGGTGAAAATCTACTGAGCTAGACACTTATAATTTGGGCATTTTCTCCACGTATTTTATCTATATCTATTTTAAGATTTACTTTTTAAAGTAAAGTAATTCATAATCTTATTAGCTTCTTATGGCTCCTGTAATACCACAAGCTGAGTGGCTTATAACACCATAAATTCATTACCTTACAGCTCTGGAGGTTGGAGAGCCACATGGGTCTGAATCGTGTCAGCATAGCTGCATGGCTTCTGCAGGCTCTAGGGGGCAATCCGTTTCCTTGCCATTCCCAGCGTCCAGCGGCTGCCCATATTCCCTGCTTTGTGGCACTTCCCTTCATCTTCAAAGCCACCACTGCCTTAAATAAGAGGCTCCTCCACAGCTCTTTCTACCGTGAATGAAAGAGTGATGAACTCGAACTTTTTGGTCAATCCGAGGTACTAGCAAAAGGCATGAGCCATCCCGTTGCCTTCCTCTCCAAAGCCTGCTTTCCTGACAGCTAATCTCCTAGTATCTTTTGCAGACTGCATAGGCTGGGAATTTCCCAAATCATCAAGTCCTGGTTCATTTTTGCGTAAGATTTCCTCCCTCACTCTAGTTCCTGCCTCTCATACTTCATTATTAGGAGTAAGCAGAATCCAGGCTGCCACTTCCACACTAGACTTAGAAATTTCCACATGGGTAGCAGGGTGGCCAACTTGTCATTCAGGAGTTCCTGCTGGGACAATGACTTCAGAAGATGCCCCCAAGTGGGGCAAGTCATAAGTTCTGTTACAAGTTCTGCTTCTCCCATAACCAGAGGAGAAAGCTCTGCTAAGCATTCTGTCACTACTTCCTTCCAGGTTCCAACTTGTTCCTCAGATCTAGGTTTCTCTGGGGCAGCATGACTTTTTTCTACCAAGCTTCTCACCTCCTTCTGCACCCTCACCAGCGAAGTCATTAATGTCCCTATTCCCACGGACAGCCTGTTGGGACAATCCAGGCCTTTTCTGTCAAGCTCCTCAAAATGCTTCCAACCTCTGCCCACTGCCCGATTGTAAAGCCACTTACACAGATCTAGGTATTTGTTACAGCAGCACCCGCTTCTGATACCAAAATGTGCAATGCTGTCTTACAGTTCTGGAGGTCAGGAGTCCAAAACCAGTCTCTCTGGGCTAAGGTCAAGGTGAGCTTCTTTTAGAGGATCTAAGGGAGAATCCATTCCCGCCTTTTCCAGCTTCTGGAGGCTGCTTTCCTTGACTCGCGGCCCCACGCGGCTCCAAGGTCTACCCCCACGTCCCCCAGCCTGCTCTCTCTCTCTCTCTCTGCCTGCGTCAGGACATGGCCTTCTCTGACTCTGACCCTTTGCCCCCCTTGTAGAATGACCCTTGTGGTTTCCTCAGGCCCGGATAGCCCAGAAATGCCCCCATCTCAAGACCCTTAAGTCAATCACATCTGCAAAGACTCTTTTGCTGTGGAAGGGAACATTTTTACAGTTTCCAGGGATGAAGACTTGAACATTTTAATTCTATTTGCCACAATGATTATGGAAGAATCAGGAGAAAACAAAGAAAAGTAGAAAAAAGTTTTCCATACACCATCCAATTACAATTGCTCCTCAATAGTTGACTGCATTTCCACTTGGTTTTTAAAAGCATAGTTAGAGTCATACTTCAATAAAGTGTCTGCAGTTTGCTTTGGCTCACTGAACATTACTTCACAAGCATTTTCATGCTAATATTTATTCTTCAAAAATGTCCTTCAATGTGGCTGTGTACTATTCCATTGACTTGAGGTAGCACAGTGAATGTCACCATTCCTGCTTCTGGCTGGATACTCTGGTAATTTCATTTTAAAAACTATTACAAACACCACGATGATGAACCTCTCTGTGGAGAAGTCTGTTTGAATGTTTATGCACTTAAGGGCAAAAGCATTTTTCCTGCATTTGACACGTACCACCAAATTGCTTTCCAAAAGGGTAGTATCAATTTCCATCCCTATAGTCATGAAGGGGCATGGATGTCTGCTTCGCTGCACCCTCACAGCGTTCAGGAGGACTTTAAAACATTAGTTCTCATTTGATGGGCAGAGGAAAGAGCCACTGAGTTCTTTATGTTATGCCCTTGGGTTTTATCACAAGGAGCTAAACGAAACAGTTATGTGAAAATCACTTCAGCTTTTGCTGTAAAGTTTTGTTAATGACCCAGTAATTTAACTCATAGGAACTTATATTAAGGAAATAATCAGTGAAGTAGACAAAAATACATACACAAGAATGTATGTAATAGCCTCATTTATATGAGTCAAATAGAAACAAATATTAAAAATTAATAGATTATGTATGACCTTGGGGCTGTCACTCTACCTGTATCCTATTGTCTCTATTTCTAATCCTTCCTGTCCTATCTATTAATCAATTCATTCATCTCATAAATTGATGAAGCTCTGTGCTGGTAGCTGGGGACACAATGATGAACAAAACAGCAGCAAAAAGCTGTCCTCGTGAGGTTTCCAATCTAGTCTAGCAGACTGACCTACATCAGTGAAGGTGTCTTCACCTTAGTTTTCCCATCTTTAAAACAGGGGAGTCTGGAATAATTAAATACTCTCTGCCCTTGCAATTCCAACTATTAAGCCTCTAGTAATCTACTTGTTTATTATTCCCCTTGCTGGACTGAAATCTCTTTGAGGGAGTGTGGCAGGCACCAGCTCCTTGTCAGCCCAGTACGTATTTCCTCCTCTTCCTGATGATGGCATCCTCATTTTCCTTTGGGAAATTCTCCTTGTCCTCCTTTCATTCTACGTAATTTCAGTAGGGCTACCCCTATTCTAGGGATTCAGGGCAGGCACGTGGCATAGGCCTGGCCAATGAGAGGCATCTTCCTGGCCAAGGAGGACCAATCTTGGGACCTTTTCTGGGGTAACCAGGAAAAAGGTATTGACTTCATACTGGGGTTGGTTAGTTAGTAGAAATGCAACCTGGAGCTGCCAGGGGCCATTACCATCCTCAGGGCTGCTATACACATTTGGGCAATTTGTGCCCCGCGCAAATTCAGCCTGTGCTCCTTTTGGTGAACCATGCTGGATGCAGGATTTTGCCAGTCAGCAGGATTGCCTTTTTGAAATGTATCCACCCAAAGTCAGTGGATTTTTGTAATTTATGCACCTCAGGGGCCTTTTTTTTTTGCGTCCTTTAAATTGCCCATATGGCACCTGGTGACTGGGCCACAGTGAAGAGGAGGCTGCCTGAGAATGAAGGCAACATGGAGGCAAGCAGAGTGGAGGAATATGGTGAGCCATGTTTCTGATGGCAACTTCTGAGTGCTTGATCCAGCCATTCCTGATGCTGTTAGTCTTGAATTTTCAGTTAAAAGAGTCATGAAATTTGTACTCCCTTCTCCTTTTTTATTTCAACAAGTTTGCACTGGGATTTTGTTACTTGCAAGTGTAACAGACAGAAACAGCGTCTGCCTGCCCTGCTCAGCACACTTTGCATTGCCTCCCTATGGGTGCCAGTTTGCTGGATGCTAAAATGAAGGGGTTGAATAAGCAGTGGTTCTGATTACAATGCTGATTCTATATAGGTGAGTCTATACACATATATAGAACACATGAAGTAGGGAAGACGGAGTTCACGGACCCCATTTTACAGTCAAGATAATGGCAGTGGGAAGAGATTAAGTGATTTGTCCAAAGCGGCATAGAACAAGCAGACAGAGGTGCTGGGATTTGAACCGTGGGCTCTGTGGCTCCAAATCCTGATCCATTTCCAGATGGGAAGGCTGAGATCTGTGTAGAGGGAATGACAGGGGGGGAGGTTGGTGGCAGCTCTTCTAATTCTCACCTGGTACTCTCCCTTCTACATGTGCCGTCCCTTGGCTGAGAACAGCCATGAAAGCATTTTGGGAAAAAATGATATACATTTTCCCCATGGGATTGGCAGAAGCTAAGATGATGGGTGTGCGTGCTGATGAGACCCTCTCCCACCAGTGCGTCCATACCCTCGCTGTGGTCCTGTCGTGCGTGGAGGGCACCCCCTCAGCAGCGCTCATGGTCATGTGACCTGCTCTGCCCAGTGGCCTGCGGGCCTGTCAGTTTGGAGTGCTGACCTGAAGCCACTGGTCCTCTCACGCCTCTGACACTGCCATAGCTGATGCCTTCTCAGCCTGGGCCCAGAATGAGACCCATGGAGCAGACCTGGCCAGCCAGGCCCGCAACCTACAGCTGCCCATGCCAAGCCCAGGCTAGACTGGACCACACATACGCAACAACAAATGGTGGTTGTTTCAAGCCACCGAGCTTTTTTTTTTTTTTTAATTTGCATATGGGCAGGAGGCACCAGGGATCGAACTCCAGACCTCCAGCACGGCAGGTCTGAGCCACAGCAGCCGCCCAAGCCACCGAGTTTTGAGTATCTGTTAATAGCAACAGCTGACATTAAAGGAAGTGTCTATTAAAATTAAAATGCCTATACCGCATAACCCGATCATGCCATCTTTCCTTCCTGACCCTAAGGAGACATGCAAGCTCCCAAGGAAACCTGTATCAAGATATTGACAACAATACCATCTGTAAGAGCAAAGAAACCAAGAATAACCCAACGCCCAGCAATTAGGGTAACGGATTAAGAAATCTTTTGAGTTTTCTGAACTCTGGAATACCATTACAGCTCTTAAAAGGAATGGGACAGAGCTATTTAAATAAACCTGGGTAGATTTCTAAGACATATTGTTGAATTAAAACAGTAAGCTGCAGAACAATATGTACGATTCCATTTATGTTAAAACACACTCACATGCTTGCTTAAAACACTACTACTCAACACTACAACTCAGTGCTATTCCTATGCTACGTTACTATAACGTATATACTTTTAGACAAATAGATGGAAGGATCCACCATAAACTGATAACAGTGGCGATTTCCAGGGCAGAGACCAAGATTGGAGAGAGGTCTCCACTCTTTCCAAAGAGGACTTCCACTTTATCTGCTGTGCTTTAAACAGACAAACAAGCAAACAAAAAACAAGGACAACTAACTACCTCTACATTATTTGTACAGCTGAACAATAATTTTTTAAAAGGAAATAACTATCTATGAATAGATGCACAAGTATGAACATAAAAGCAAGGCTCTATTTCAATGACCTTAAGAGACATTCAGGCCTGAATTCAAATCCTGCCTCTGCCACAGCTACCTGTGAGACTCTGGACAAGTCACTCTGTCATTCAGAACCTCTGTTATCTCAAATGTAAAATGGAGATGTTCATTTATATTTAATAGACTGGCATAAAAATAAAAAAAAAAACATAAATCATAAAGTTCCAAGAATAGTCTGACAGATAGCATGTATTCAATCAAAAGTTAATTCCCTTCTGTTCTAGTTTGCTAGCTGCCGGAATGCAATATACCAGAAACGGAATGGCTTTTAACAAGGGGAATTTAATGAGTTGCTAGTTTACAGTTCTAAGGCTGAGAAAATGTCCCAATTAAAACAAGTCTATAGAAGTGACCAATCAAAGGCATCGGGGGAAAGATACTTTGGTTCAAGAAGGCCGATGAAGTTCAGGGTTTCTCCCTCAAGTGAGAAGGCACATGGTGAAAACAATCAGGGCTTCTCTCTCAGCTTGAAGGGCACATGGTGAAGAGGCGTCATCTGCTAGCTTTCTCTCCTGGCTTCCTGTTTCATGAAGCTCCCCGGGAGGCGTTTTCCTTCTTCGTCTCCAAAGGTCTCTGGCTCGTGGACTCTCTGCTTCATAGTGTCGCTCTCTCTGAATCTCTTTCTCCAAAGTATTTCCTCTTTTATAGGACTCCAATAAACCAGTCAAGACCCCCTCAAATGGGTGGAGACATGTTGTCCCTTAATCCAGTTTAACAACCACTTTTTTTTTTTAATTTGCATATGGGCAGGAGGCACCAGGGATCGAACTCCAGACCTCCAGCACAGCAGGTCGGAGCTCTGCCTGCTGAGCCATGGCAGCCGCCCATTAACAACCACTCTTGACTAAATCACATCAACCAGGGAGATGATCTCATTACAGTTTCAAATATACAGTATTGAACAGAGATTATTCTACCTTTATGAAATGGGATTTATATTAAAACATGGCTTTTCTTAGGGGGCAAACTTCCTTTCAAACCAGCACACCTTCCTTTCTATTTCCTGGCCCCTCCCCTCTGCACCGCTGTTTCTGACCCTCAAGTCACAGACGGTGGTCACCTCCTCAGCAGAGTAATGGCTCCCCAAAGACATCCACGTCCTAATCCCTGGGACTCATATGTATGTTACTATAAGTGGCAAAGTGGAATTAAGGTTGCTGGTGGAACTAAGGGTACTAATCAGCTGAATTTAAAGTAGGAAGATTGTTCTGGATTATCTGGATGGGTCCAGTGTCACCACAAGGCTCTCTAAGAGTGGAAGAGGGAAGCAGAAGGGTGAGAGAGAGAGAAAGAGATGTGATGATGGAAGGAGGGTTAGAGAGAGGCAGCGCAGCTGGCTTTGAAGGACAGAGAAGTGGCTGTAAGCCAAGGAATACAGGCAACCTCTAGACCTTGGAAAACACCAGGAAGCAGCTTCTCTCCTAGAGCCTCTGGAAAGTAAAGCAGCCTTACTGGAACTTTGATTTTAGCCCAGTGAGACCCATGTCACGCTGCTGAAGTGTAGAATTGTAAGATAACAGATTAATGTTGTTTAAATCACTAAGTTTGTGCTAACTTGTTGTAGCAGCCATAGAGGACTATGTGCCCTGATTCCCACATAGACATTTCAACTTTTCTTTGCAGAGCCACTTTTTCCCTCTGACATTAGTCCCTTTGAATTGGGTGGGACTGAGCTTCTCCCCTCAGGAGTGGGCATCTGGGAATCCAGACCTGGCCAGTCAGAACACTGAATACCTCCAGCAGGGCCTGGGTCAGGGATGGGCCAAAGCACAGGATTTGGCTGGTTGGATGGAAACCTAAAGCTGTGGAGGTTGTACTGCCACCACCAGGCTAGAGTCTGCCTGAACACAAAGGCAGTCAGAGTTCAGAGATTCAGAGAGGTACATCCTGATAACATCCTTTGAGCCTGGATCCAGCCAGGCCTGAAGCTGTGGGCTAGCTATGTCTTTTCATTTACATAAGCCAATAAACTCCCCCTTTTTTTCCCTTCAGCAAGTTTGAATTGGGACTCTGTCAAGTCAAGTGAATCCGATGAATGCTATGAACCCTTTCTCAGAGAAAAACACACACAGGCAAATCTTTGTAGACAATTTCAGGGAAACTTTTGACTCCCTGAATTCAAGCCCCAGTTTTTGAAGTCCTGCCCTATTCCCAACCAGCAAGGCATCAAAGAGAAGAAGAAAAGAGAAAATTATCTGGAGAGAGGCCAGGATGTCGAGTCCCTCCCTCCATTCCTGAATTGGAGCTTAGATATGGGTCATAGGCTGACAATTGGATCAAGGAATTAAGAGTGGGTGCTCTCTGTGGGTGCAAAAAGGCTCTTTGCGATCACTTCGCTCTTAGCCTCTTTCAGAGATCTCTCAGCCCCTCTTTTGGGATCTACTGGGGAGTTAAGATGGAGGACATGTCAGCATCGCTGAATGTCCTTCCTGGATTAGTTCTCTTTCTCTCCCCTCTTACCACCCTGGGACAACTGAATATCAGAAAAGTACAGTGAACTGCCCAATATACATAGCCAGTAAGGGAAGCAGGTTTTGGACTTTGCCTTAATTAGCTTCTACGTATATGAAGTGTCTTCCCATTCCTTTTAGAATTAAAGAGAAACATGTGCTACGGCCGCCAGCCCCCATCAGATCTGGGTCTTTTCTCCATGCCCTCCTAGTGAGCCCCTCTCCTCCTTTTCTTTCTGTCTCTCAAACATATCACCACGCTCCGTCTGCCCCTGCCCTCCTGCCTGGAACAGACATGGCAAACCCAAGAGGCAGACCAGGTGCACACTCAAGGCACCAGCCAAGCACACATTCAAGGAACCAGCAAAGTGTGGGCTTTCTGAGAAATTTTTTTGGAAAAAATATCTGATATTGCAAAGAAACCAACATGGGAAACACCACAACATGATTCTCTTACATTTGTTTTATTATTTAGTATTATAAAAAGTGAATGATATTGTCCTCTAATTTCTTTTCTCATACTCTCCTTGTCGGATTTTGGTATCAAATTCATGCAAGTCTCATAAATGAGCTGGCGAGGGAGCCTCTTCTAGTCTCTGGAAGAGCTTGCATGAGAACAGAATTATTTCTACCTGGAATATGTAGCAGAACTTTCCCGTAACACTATATGGATCCCACATTTTCTTCGCAGTATGCTTTTTAAAATTACTGATTCGATTCATTTACCTGAATATTATGTTCATTCCTGAGTCATTTTTGGTCAGTTTTCTAGGAATCTGTTCATTTGTATAAATAAAGCACATTTTTAAAATATTTGTCTGATAATCCCAATATCACAAGTATTGGTGGGTCTGTTTCTAGTACCTGTTACTTCAGCTGGCTCTTGCTCATGATATTTTGACTCCTTAGTGACTCTGTTGCTACTTACTTTCTTTGAAAATATGTTTACAGGAATAATCGGAGGCCCTTAATGAATTTATTTTCACTAGCAAAGTTTTCTGCGTGTGCTACTGTCAAGAGCTTAGGAACACTACCAGTTTGGGACTTTAAACTAAATTCACAACCCGAGGTTCTGAATTTAGAACCTGTTCTAGTTTGCTAGCTGCCGGAATGCAACACACCAGAGACGGATTGGCTTTTTTTTGTTTTTGTTTTTTTTAAGTTTATTCTGTCTTTTTTTTTTTTTAATTTGCATATGGGCAGGAGGCACCAGGGATCGAACTCCAGACCTCCAGCACGGCAGGTCGGAGCTCTGCCTGCTGAGCCACGGCAGCCGTCCACGGATTGGCTTTTAATAAAAGGGGATTTATTTTGTTAGTTCTTCAGAGGAAAAGCAGCTAACTTTCCACTGAGGCTCTTTCTTACGTGGAAGGCACAGGATGGTCTCTGCTGGCCTTCTCTCCAGGCCCCTGGGTTCCAACAACTTTCCCCGGGGTGACTTCTTTCTGCATCTCCAAAGGCCTGGGCTGAGCTGCAAGTGCTGAGATGAGGAATGCTGAGCTGCTTAGGCTATGCTACATTGCGCTCTCTCATTTAAGCACCAGCCAATTAAGTCAAACGTCATTCATTGCAGCAGACACGCCTCCTAGCCGACTGCAGGTGTAATTAGCAACAGATGAGGTTCACGTACCATTGGCTTATGTCTGCAGCAACAAGACTAGGTATGCTCACCTGGCCAAGTTGACAACTGAATCTAACTAACACACCACCCAATTAATAGGCACAGATGAGGGACAGTTTACTTCTAGCTCTCCTTGCCGTGAAGGTCCAGCCTTTCCTTTCCCAGCCGAATGTGGACTCCCCACCTGGGGTAGGCCCTGAGCTTTGATTTTTACCCTCCTCTTCTAAGAAGTCATCAGAATAGAAGTTCAAATTTGTCAGGACTGTAAAATTTCCTCCAGGCTCCGATGCTCTGGTTACTTCTCTAAGTTCTCAATTTCCTTTCAGTTACGGCCTCATAAATCCTTACGATCTTGTGAGACCTTCAGTGCTATTAAAACTTAAAAAAAAAAAAGAAAAAATCCATCCAGTATTTTTATTTTCCAGCGGAGGGGTTAGTCTGAATAACCTAATGTGCCATTATCAACAACCTTAATTACTGTCTTCTTAGCTTCGCTTATTTGTTTTCTTTCTACTTAACCACTATACTATATATTTATTTGTCCACATAATAGGTTGTGAGCAACTTGGGCGCAGGCTCTTTTCACGTTCATAGCCCTCTCCCCAGCACCCAGAATAGCATCCGGCAATACGGAGTATTCAGTATTTGTTGAATGACTGTATGACAAGACTGTGATTCTGCACGCCTCTGTGCTGTGGCTACAGTGGGCCAAAGCGAGAAGACCGGGGGAATTCAGAAACACGGCCACAAAGCTAGCACCTGCGTGGAGACCTTTCGAGACACAATGCCAAGCCAAGGTCACACCATGGGGGAGTAAAGAAGAAACATCACACCTCCCCGGTTTTCTATATTTCCTTTGATTAGCTGCTGGGCTGGGGAATCCACAGGCTTGTGCCCTGTCACTCTCTCTGGACCTCTATGCACTCCACCTCACTTTGTCTTTGCCCACGTGACTCGGTTTCCCTCCTTTCCTTTCTCTTTGCTCTGTTCTCTTGGCTCACTTCCATGACTCAGTCTCTCTGCATCCATCTCGGGCTTGGTTGTGTCTCGGTCATGCTCTCTCCTTGTCTCATTCCTCTTTATCAGGTGGAATCACAACCATTCCTGACTCTGCCTGCACCCCTACTCTGCAGCCTTGACTTCAAATCACCAAATCCTCCACCTGGGCCCCACTTCCTTATCTGCAGACCCGGTTTCCAGG
>PVIY010046626.1:0-18352 GCA_004026745.1 Myrmecophaga tridactyla | reverse complement strand
CAATAAACCAATCAAGACCCACCCAAATGGGTGGAGACATGTCATCACCTAATCCCGTTTAACAACCACTCTTGACTAAATCACATCATCCAGGGAGATGATCTGATTACAGTTTCAAACATACAGTATTGAATAGGGATTATTCTACCTTTATGAAATGGGATTTATATTAAAACATGGCTTTTCTTAGGGGGCATACCTCCTTTCAAACCAGCACATACCCTTCCCTGGCACCCCCAGTAAATTCCCCTTTTTAAAAGCTGTTCTGTTTCTGGTATATTGCATTATGGCAGCTAGCAAACTAGAAAAATGGCCATTCTAATAGGTGTGATATGATATCTCTTTGTGGTTTTGATTTGCATTTCCCCAATAGCCAGTGAGGTTGAGCAACTTTTCACGTGTTTCAGAGCCATTTGTATTTCCTTTTCAGAAAACTATCTGTCCATGTCTTTTGCCCATTTTTAAATTGAGTTGTTTGCTTTTTGTTGTTGAGTTATAGGACCTCTTTATATATTCTGGATATTAAACCCTAATCTGAAATGTGGTTTCCAAATATTGTCTCCCATTGTGTAGACTGCCTTTTTACTTTCCTGATAAAGTCCTTTAATGCACAAAAGTGTTCAGTTTTGAAGAGATCCCATTTATCAAGTTCTTCTTTCATTGCTCACACTTTGGGTATAAGGTCTAGGAAACCACTGCCTATCACAAGATCCTTAAGATATTTCCCTACACTTTCTTATAAATGTCTTATTGTCTTAGGTCTAATGTTTCAGTCTTTGATCCTTTTTGAGTAATTTTTGTATAAGATGTGAGATAGGGGTCCTCTTTCATTCTTTTAGATATGGATATCCCATTCTTGAAGCACCATTTGTTGAAGAGGATGCTCTGCCACAGTTGAGTTGACTTGACTGTCTTATCAAAGATCAATTGTCTGTAGATGTGAGGGTCCACTCTGAACACTCAGTTTGAGTTCATTGGTCAGTATATCTATCTTTAGTCCAGTACCATGCTGTTTTGACCATTGTAGCTTTGTAATGTGCTTTAAAGTCAGGAAGTGCTAGATTTCCCACTTCATTTTTCTTTCTCAAGATATTTTTATCTATTTGGGGCACGCTACTTTTCCAAATAAACTTGATTATTGGTTTTTCTATATCTGTAAAGTTAGTTGTTGGGATTTTAATTGGTATTGTATTGAATGTATAAATCAATTTCAAATTCTCATATCTTGAACATCATTTGTGTTATTATTGCAAGTATGTCTTGTACTAACTGCCTCAGTTTTCCAGACTGCTGTGACAAATATCACACAGTGGATTTTTTTTGATGTTATATGGGTAATGAGGTACAAACACAGCCAGCCAAGAACATAAGAAAGGGCAGCTTTACAGTCTGGAGGAGAGGAGGGCAGAATAAGGGTGGCAGAGGGACCCGGGGCTTACCTAACCTAGGCTCCTGTGAAGGTCTGTGGGGAAGGTGGGGAAGAGCTCGTGTGAGTTCCGGGCTCTGGACTTTTTATTTGTGACTAAGAACGGAGGGGGTAGGGCTTTCCTGCAGACACCTGGGATTAGAAGTTTTAAATTATATAATGCAAAAAGCAGAAGCAGCAAGGGCTGTTGGGACAAGCTGAGGGCAGCCCTTATTAGCCAAGCCATGTAAAGATACATGACTTGCTAATAAATGATCTGGTCTGAAAGGGCAGAAGCGGCAAAGGCCATTTGGAGAAGAAATATTAAGGCTGTTTGGAAAAGCTAAGGGCAGCTCTTATCATCAAAACCATATGGAGGTGCATGCCTTACTGATTTCAGTTACATGCAGGGCAGGGCTAATGGGGGTGATCATCAAAAGGGGAACTTATGACTAAGCAAAGTGATGAGGCAATAAATATTCAATAAAATAAATAAATTTATTTTATGCCATTACAATGGATTAGCTTAAACAGAAATTTATTGGCCATGGTTTCAGAGGATAAATGGCTTGCTTCTTCCCAAGCTTGTTAGCATCTAACAAGCTGGCAGTCCTTGGGTTCTTTGGCTTTCCCATCACATGGTTGTGACCTCTCCTTTCTCTCCTAGATTCCCACTGACTTCAGTTTCTGCTCTCCCCCATGGCTTTCTCTGAGTATGTCTGAATTTCTTCTGTTTATAAAGGACTCCAGCAATCCAGATTAAGACCCAGCCTCATTCAGGTGAGCCACACCTTAACTAAAAGTAATATCTTCAAGAGGTCCAATTTACAATGGGTTCATAGCCACAGGAAGTGCATTAAGATGAAGAACATGTCTAAATTGGAGTACAGAGTTCAACCTGCCACACTGTATCTTTAACAAATCTTCAAGTGTGGATTCAGATAACAATTCTTGAAGCTGTTACAGAAAAGTCTACCAGAGTACAGCATCTTTCACATGCCGTCCACCTTTCAAGTGTGGATTTCTGAATCCAGTACTTCAGATGCTAACATCTCCTTGTGTATAGATTAAAACTAATTTTAGCTGGCACCTATATATCACATTATCTATACTGAAATATTTAAAGTAAATTACAGACAGTATAAAAAGCTGAGTAACTGGGTTCCTAAGCAACCTTAGGTTTTCAGCAATTCCATTAAAAAACTATCATTTCAAGTGGAAAATGGAAGTTATAGGCTAGATTCAGACTAGTAATAACAGATATTTTCCATCCAGAAATTTATATGATAAAGTATTTTCTTTAATAGTATAGAGCTATAAAGATTAAACCCAGCAAATCTGGTATTGATTACTTCTTATTTTTCTTCATAGTTGCCTGTCCTTTTACTTATCACTGCAGCACTATTATTATCACCTTATCACACTGTCACTGTTACCATTCATTTCTATTATGAATAAAACCCAAAGCTGCCCACTCAAACAGAGCAGCTGTGTGGTACTTATGCCAACCCTTTTCCAACTCTGGGTCCTAGTTCCCGATTATGATAGCATCATCACAATGGCAACATGTGCCATACCTAACTGAAGGTGTCATAACCACCTCACAGTGCCAGAATCCAGTGCTGTGGGAGAAGTGCCTTTCAAACACTTTGATATTCAAAATGTGCCATAATTTAGCCCAGCACTAGCCTGTAGACAAATAATGTAGGCCTTATACATAACTTGAAATTTTCTAGTAGACACATTAAAAAATGTAAAAAGAAACAGGTGAAGTTAATTTATTTATATTTTATGTACTTCAGTACATCCAAGGTACTATTTCAACATATAATCAATATGAAATATTAATGAGATATTTTACCAATTATTTATTATGTCTTTAAAATCTGGTGTATATTTTACATTTACAGCACTGTTTGGACCAGCCACACTTCAAGTGCTCAGTACCCACATATGGCTAAGTGCTACCATATTGGAGAGTACATACTAGCTTTACTTTCCCTGGATCCATAAAGTTCTGTCAAGTACACCACTCCTTCTTCCCTGAAAACACTCCACAATGGCTTGATGGTCACGGATCCCTATTTTTGGAATTTTCTTCCTCTATCTCAGTCTTTTGAATCCTCCCTACCTCCTATGTCATTTCAAAGGCAAGACAAAACTCTCCCACACCAACCAGATGTGTTCACTCATTTATCTTACTCTTTCATAGACTATTATAATTTATGCACAAGTATCATTCTTCTTTAATTCTGGAGAGAAAATATTGAAATTATTTTTTGGTTCTCTTCTCAAGCCTAACACATTGTCATACATTATTGAGTAGGTACTCAATATTGAGCATTTGTTGCATTAAGTGTACTGAATTCACTGCAAAGGAAAGAAAGCTGGTTATAAAAAATGAAGCAACTGATAGTGTGTGAAACATTAGCCACTATAATATGTTTTCTACCTACAGGGAAACCAGAGGCCTAAGGAATCAGTCACTTAATATCCAAAGCAACAACTAATTATATGGAATTGCTTACATTATGTGGTAGTTTTAAAAAGTCTTCATCATTAAGTTCATGATTATATTTTTATTTAGCTATTCTCATTTTAAGACTGTACAGACCTCCCCTTGGTAATTGTCTATTAACTCAGCTATAATATTCCATGTCATTTATTGGAAAACTGGTATTTAGCCTGTATCAGACACTGAAGATTGTTGGAAGGGATTGAAAGAAATGGCACCTACTTTAAACAAATATTTATGAAGTGGTCAATTCTCCTTGCATCTATTTTATTTAAAAACAGAATTCTAGCTGTTCAAGGAAAAGGAGTGAAGTGGTACTAGACTACTGGACTTTCTCTTTATGAGTTTCATCTTTCCCCTCTAAATGTTTCTCTTAACTCTGAGGCTGGCAAAAAACACAAGACTGTCTTCCTTATCGGGGCCCCAGACCTCAGGATTCTTTGAGTTTCTTCCCCAGTCGAAGAATATGAAAAATTACCTCATACCAAACAACTATTTATTATAGAATCTAAAGTTAATAAATAGACACTTCAAAGGTCATACCCTTAGACTCTTCCACAGGTATAAAGGGAAGGCGTCTCAGCCACCATCAGCTCTGGGCTTAGCAGACTGTGGGAACTTTCAAGTATGATAAAATTGCTCCATGTTAAGAATTTGGACTCTGGCATGAAAATCCCAGTGTTAACCCTTCACAGGCACAGTGAAACTCAGAGAAGTTCATTGACTTGCTTAATATTATAAGCAAGTTTCACTGAAACTGAGTTCCATTGTTTTGTGGTTAATAATACTCTTAGCTCATAAAACCATTGTGAGATTTAAATGAGGTAAAGTATCTTATATAAAGTGCCTGGAACATAGTAAGCTCCCAATAAATATGAGATATTATTATCTTCCTTGAGGAAAAGACATCTATTTACAAAACAATTAATTTTATTTTTAATGTTTTATAATCCAAACCCTATGCTGGGCTTTTTATATAGATCATCTAAATTAATAATGGCAGCAGCGGTATAAAGCAGGGAATGACTCACAAAGAAAATGGTAATAATTGCTTGGCACACTGGGGTAATCAGATGAGTCTGTTCAAAGCCAGTGAGGGTCAGCATATGGGCTCCAGCCAATATCTTGGCATCCTAGTAGCGTATTCGTGCGATACCGTGATACCTCAGCACGTCAATTGGAAGTTTTGCTATAAAATACTATTGGCATCCACCATAGTAGTGCTGGGATTTAGTCTTAAGTAATTGAGGAAATATTTTGTAGAACCAACGTATGTTTATTATAATGTTTGTCAATTATTTTTTATTATACTTTTTATTTTGAGATAATTATAGGTTCACATGCAGTTGTAAAAGTTATACAAAGATACCCATGTACCCTTTACCTAGTTTCCCCCAGTGATATCATCTCGTGAACCTAGAGTACAAAGTCACAACCAGGACATTCATGTGGACGCAGTCAAGATACAGAAAATCCCTTCCCCACAAGGATCACTCACCATTTATGCCATTTTATAGCTACTCCCACTTCCCTCCTGTCCCCACCCCTTCCTTAGCCCCTGGGAACCACTAATCTGTTTTTCATTTCTAAAATTTTGTTATTCAAAAATGTTACATAATTGGAATCTTACGGGTTTCTTGTTGCCTCAGACTGTAGGAGAGCGAATCCAAGCATACAGATGCTCTTTCAGGGAACTGTAAATATGATATGAGTGTAGCGTGTATGTGGGGACTTGAAAGCTATGAAGCTAGAGAGGTGGGCAGGGGTCAGGTAGCACATGGACATTATTCTGTAGGCTGTGGAAAGCTGTTAGAGAATTGTATGAGGAGGGGAATGATTTCAGATTTGTGATTTATACAGAGCTCACTCTGGCAGTGGTGTTTTGGATTAATCTAGGTTGGAAGCAGGAAGAACATTAGAACATAATTTCCACAGCCCACATAAGAGATTATACAAAGCTGATCCTTATAAGCAGTGGC
Source organism: Myrmecophaga tridactyla (assembly GCA_004026745.1). Lineage (NCBI taxonomy): Eukaryota > Metazoa > Chordata > Mammalia > Pilosa > Myrmecophagidae > Myrmecophaga > Myrmecophaga tridactyla. The sequence continues at coordinate 12,453 of PVIY010046626.1, read as the reverse complement.
AGTAAGAGGAGGAGGTAATATATAAAGAAGATATTAAAAAGAATATGCAAAGGGCAGGGGTGGAGGGTAGAAGCCGGGGATTCTAGTTGGTGTGACTGCTTGGGTAACAGGGTCATTTTGGACAAATAGAGGACAAATGAAAAACGAGATTGGAGTTAAGAGAATGAATTCCATTTTCAAATTAAGGACAAAGGAAGACCAACATTGAGGTTAAAAGAATGAATTCTGTTTTTAAATACTAATTCCCAGGTATCTGTGGAAACTCTATGTATAATGAGTTCTAAGGAGAATCTCAGCTGAAGATAATGATTTATTGTTTTTTTCACCCACATGTAGGAAATAAAGGAATCCACAGAGACTGGGGAGTTCCCGTGGGAATCATGGGTACAGAAGAGACGACACGAGCAAGACAACTCACCTCACTTCTGTTTTCCTGTCTGCAGATTGGGTAATGACTGCATCTAGCCCATCACAGAGTGTAAATAGTGTGCATGATACGAGTTAAAACATTAAAGAATTTTACAAATTCAAGGTATTACTATCGCAGGACAGATCATCTTAAAATGTATAGCTATAATGAAATCTCTGCAAGTTTTTATCCCATTTTTCCTTTTAGCAGTAAGCACTTTCTTAACCTTTCCCAAACATAAGTTGTGCTCCTATTTTGAAGAACGCATAAAGGGAGATGTGTAATTACAGTGATATTTCAAGTAATTGTTTAGGCATAAACAGCAGCTTCCACAGCCAGAATCTTATAATTAGGGGCAAGTCCTCGGCCGCAGCTTCAGAAGCGGGCAGGGATGGAGTAAAGCACCGAAGGATCAGGCTCACATTGAAATAGTGTAAAAGCAACACCCAAATGTATCCTTTCTTCCCCTGACACATTCACCTCCGAATTCTCCATTTGCATGTTGCTCTGAATACCTCTGCCAACACGAAGTAGACAAAAGTAGAGGAGAGAGAGTCACATGGGAGAGACTCCTTTTGCAAATCATACTGAGTCATTCAGAAGGAAATCTCTCCTCCCTTGCATTCCCACATCATCCCTAGTGTCACCAGGGGTGCCCTATTTCCTCTACTTTTAACAGTTTTTTGTTTTTTTTTTTTTACAAATAGCACCTATGGATACCATAGTGAGGAGCACATGAGAGAAAGATGCCAAACACTGGCCTAAATGTTCCTGCGGAGGTATTTTGTGGGTGGAATTAGTATCTACAATCAGTTGGCTTTAAGTAAAGGAGATAAGCCTTGATAATATGTGTGGGTCTCATCCAATCAGTTGAAGGTCCTAAGAGCAGAGAACTTAAGGTTCCAGAGGAAGAAATTCTGCCATAAGACTCTGCCCTCTGCTCCTCTCTGTATTTCCACCTACAAATCTGCCCTATGGATATTGGACTTTCCAGCCCCACAATCACATGCACACACATACATATATCCATATCCTATTGGTTCTGTTTCTCTAGAGAAACTTGACTAATATACTATGCATAAAATTTAATGCTAAATCGTAGTACACTATATTTATCTGGGAAATGAAATCACAGATTTCCAAATATTCATGAGAATTCACAAATTCTATCAAACTTGCACAGGTTCAGCAGACTGTTTCCTCTTATTAGACTGAGAGAAATAGGAATCATTTTTTTCAAAGACTTCCTCTCATATTGGTTAATGAATGTTTTCATTGGTTAATTAATGCAGGCTGTGAACAAGTCATGATTTTGGCTCTGGTTGAGGCTTGGGGAAAAGGAATTGCTTCAAAAATTGGCAGCCTGGTGAATATTAGTGATTTAATAGGATCTTGATTGTTATGTTATCAAAATCTATGTTTTAAAAGAATTCCATGTCACTTAGGGGGCCTCAGGAAACCAAAAGGTATACAAACTGTATGGATTCTCCATACTCACTAATTCTTTTTTGGAATCAACACTTTTTGTAGTGGGCAGAATAATGGTCCCCCAAAGATCTTCACTTTCTCATGCCTGGAACCTGTGAATATGTTACTCTGTGGATATATTACCTTACATGACAAAAGGGACTCTGCAGATGTGATTAAGTTAAATATTATGAGATGAGGAGATTATCCTGGATTATCTGGGTGGAATCAATAAAAGGGAGAGGCAGGAAGATCAGAGTGGGAGAGAAAGCAATGTGATAATGGAAGCAGAGATCAGAGAGAGAGAGAGGGAGACAGAGATATTTGAAGCTGTTGCCTTGGAAGATGGGGGAAGAGACCATGAGCTAAGAAGAATACTGGAGGCTTTTAGAAGCTGGAAAAGGCAAGGAAATGGATCCCCAAATCATGGAACCTCCAGAAGTAACACACTCCTGAAACCCATTTAGACTTCTGACATCCAGAAGTATAAGATAATAAATTTGTGTTATTCTAAGCCACTAAGTTTCTGGTAATTTGAGATAGTAGCTAAGGGTTCCCTGTTGCAGTAAAGAATGCTAAGTACCCAGATGATGGGTCTAGGCTACATCTGCCCATGGAGAAAACTGAGTGTTACTGCAGGAATTCACTCTGTGCTGTTCCAAAGCATTACTAAACACAGCCATCAATACTTCATCCACACTGTGAAGTACTGAATCAACAGGACTGGTTCCTAGTTTAAGAGGTGACATTCAGGAAGAAATAACTAATATATCTTCCAGGAAGTCTCCATTCACTTCTTGCCCATGCCTCTCTCTGCTTTTCATCTAGGTTTCATCTGTCTTAGGAAGAATTGCTCCCAGTAGCCAGTTTCTTAATAGCTGCTGAGAAAAGTTCCCTGCATGGAGGAGCAGGCCAATGCCTACCATGTGGCACAACAGTTGGGCGTGGGTAGAGGGAGTCCCTTTGAGGGCTGGTATTGGGACTCAATATGGACAAAACAGATCCTGTGCAGGCCAGGGAAAAGAAATCAGTGGTGTTGGCGATGGGGGGAAAGGCTGGAGAAGACAAAGAGTGATCCTCTGTCTTTACTTGAATGCATGGCTTCTTATTGCTTCTAAATCCAGAATGGGTTTTTTCAGGCTGGTTGCCTCTTCATCTCTCCAATAAAGAGAATGAGTTGGAATGCCAGCCAGTTTAATTAGTTATTCATTCAACAAATATTGATTGTGCATCTGCTATGCTGCAGGCTGTTGTTTCAGGAGCTGGGGAGAAAGCAGTGAACAAGAAAGCAGCTCATATTCAGAAACGGGATGAGAGGATAAATATTACAAATGGTAGCACTGATCATCCAGCACCCTCAACTCATGTTTGCAATGGTTTACTTTTTTGCATGTCTTTGACATCTCAGTCATGTCTGCCAACACTGGCCATTAGCAGACAAGAAATCACTCAATCTCAACTTCCCATATGCTCAGTCTCAGACATACTGTACTTATTTTCTTATTCAACCTCATGGTCTCACTTTCTGCCTCATCCACTCCCATGCATTTTCTGCACCAGAAGCACAATGAGCAAGCAGTTTTGGGGATTTAAATAAGACCTGAAGTCTGAGGTTCCCACTCCCTACTTTCCACATTCATAGACTTCCTGGCCTAATCATACCGGCTGCTTTGCCTTTGTTTTGCTACATACCCTCAGCTTTGGCATGCTCCCCTTTTTGCGTTCACTGGTGTATACATTGCTATCTGCATCTGCTGTCACAACTGACCCACAGATAGCTCCAATAACACTTAACACTTTGCTACTCACTGCCAGTGCCTGGCCTGAGAGACCACAGGACCTGTGCTCCTTCCCATCCACAGCCAGCTGTACTGTCCCTTGAGGCTCCCTGTGGACATGACATCTCTGAGCCGTATTGGATTTATTCTCATGTGGACAAATGCCTTTTTAAAAAACCCTGAATAACCATCACTTCTCTGACACATGGGTCTAGACACCCCAGGGAGAGTGGAGGAGAGGAAGTGAAGCCCCTAGCTCCTGTACTTGGGTACAGACTGACTGCAACAGCCTTGAGGTTGCACCCTGAGCTGGATGTTTGTGAAACACTCCCCTGTAACACTTCTAGTTTGTTATTACTATCTGAGGATATTGATTAGGTATCATATATCATTATGAGAAGCATTGCTATTTGTATATAAGATCATTTTACCCTGAGGTAAAAGTATAGTGAATACTGTTGGTTGTTGATGAGCTCTGTAGAGTGTTCTCTTTAAGAGATGTTAAAGAGAACCCACCTAACATCCCCTTCCCCAGTTTGGGGTCAGGTATTGTGACGTGTCTGAACCTTCTTCACTTTCTCCCCACTCCCTTCCTTCTTTTCTCCACTTCATAATTCAGGTGGATTACTGGTCTGCAGGAGAGTTTGGGGTGGAAAAACTGCTATAAAGCACTCACTATGTTTTTTTTTTTTTACTAATAGAGGCATGGCCCCTGACTAAGTAAAGGGGAGATCAGATAGATTCATGAAGTATAAAAAGGAGTCATGCAAAGCAGCATAACAAAAAATACACATCAAAATCTTACTAATAAGGATATAAATTCTAGAGAGACCTGGAATAGAGATATAAGATAGAAATGACCAATAAAAAGAAGGCTGCTGGAAATAAAATCCTCTCCAGATAGTGAGGATGGTGCCTGCTGGCAGTCTGCACCATCACAGCTGCCAGATAGAAGGAAAACCAACCAGTGATGCTAGAAAAAAATCCTTGTCTGTGACAAGCTGTCAGACGGTCATTAGCATTCCCCTGACCATGTCAGAGCTAAGATCTGAAGGTCTTGCCTGTTCAGACATACATTCTGGGTAGCGATGTATTGAGCCAATCCTTGAAATAAAAAATTTGTAAGTCTCCTTGGAGACTGCCATTTGGAACATGTTCTTCTCCTACTGGTAGAATCATTTGCTGAGGATTATTCCCTATCAGTTCCATCTTCTTTCTTATATTTCAATTATTAAAATGGAAGAAAATGATATACTTTATTTAAGGTGGAGCTGACATCTGATCCATGTTCTTTCTTACAAACTGGGTAACAAAGGTGTTGGTAATTGTGCTGTAATACATAGAACTTAAGTTGACAATATATTTCTGAATAGAAAATGCCCTGTATTTGATTTGGAATGATGTGGTTCTGAAACAGGTGGTTTAAATCGAATCATAATTTTTTCCTTCTGAGGAATTACTTTTATCCATCTGTGGATTATGTACATACTTTAAATACATTTGGTTTTTATTCAAAGACCAGAAATATAAATTTTCAAACTTGCTGTCCAGATTCTAAAAGGCATATTCTTTATGCTACATATTGTTAGCAAACATATACTAAAAGTTCTTAACGAAGTCACATGGAAGTATGTCCTATGTTCATACTTGTTGCATTCTCAAAAATAAACACTAAATTTACCTAAATTATGCTTACTATGAAACAGCATAATTTAGGGATCAGAACAACTGGTCCATGTCTGCCAGCCCATTCTTAGATTCTTGGGAGTCTGTAATTAATTCTCCATAACTCACCTGGGGTATATATCCTGTATATCCTTAGGATTTGTCCAAACAATAACGTGGTTTTTTTTTTAAGGCTCCCACAGGGTGAATAACATTGTTGCAGGTGTTTCTCATCCAGCTATTATTTTGGTTTCTAAGGAGTTCCACCCAAGCTCCAAAAGTTTCAAGGAGAACAAGCCAGTACCTTTAAGACTATGATTGATGGGATGTGTATGTATATCCCTGGGCTCAAAGTCCTAAAGGATTATAACACAGTAATTCTTCCCCAATCAGACCTAGGTTTCTGAAAACACCCAAGGAAGTACTATTTGAGATCAATGAACTGAAAACCTCGTATAGAAAACAAATAGGAAGATGTGGGAGATTGTTTTGACTAAACTTAGACTAAATAAAACAAAGAACCTTGAACAGAATTTGATATTCATATTATTCCACATACATAATGTTGAGTAATGTACAGTTAATTTGTATTTATCATTCCTTTCTCACTGGAATTTTCCTGGCCCTCCCTCACCATTTCATTAAGAAGCATCTAATTTAGTTTTATTTTGTGACAAATCATATCTACAGAAGAAGTATCATTTTTCCACTGGGCAGGTCTCTTCTCAAATATACTATACTCTATCTATTAGAAATGCATTGTGCTTTAAAAAAAAAAATGCAGCGGCTCAAGGCATTCATCAAACATCCTTCCACCTTTCAGCTCCTTCCAGCCTTAGTGAAAACACTCAAGAAACACTTCAGATTTCTTCCTCATGATTGCAGGATGGCTGCATCTGCAAGCATCAAGACCACTCACAAGACGAGAAAGAGAAAGAGCAAAGGGAAATAGAAAAATTACTTTCTTCCCAGGGCTTTGTCTTTTACTGGGGAAGGAAAGACTTCTCCAGGGATATCTGTTAATATCTCTTTGGTGTTAAAAGGTACCCTGATTTGAAAGAGCATCTAGGAAGGTAAGGTTTTCAGCGGACATTTCTACCCTAAACAAATGAGCATTTTTGTTAGTTCCAAAGAAGGAGAGCCGGTAGATGACTAGTCATATTTACTACAATATCTTTCTGAATTTCTAACTCTGGGGTGGTTGACTTCTGTCTTCTATCTCCCAGTTTCTGTCACTTCGATATCTCTCTCTACTCAGACTGCAGCAGACTTCAGTTCTTAGACCTGAGGATACTTACAGTTATCTTCTTTGATCTTTCCAGGATTTCAGTTTAAGACTCTCTATTCCTTCTCTGACACTTTCTCTGCCTTCTTTTTCTATCACTTTGCTTCTTTTTTTTTCTTTTTTCTAAGCATCCCAACATGAGTTGATCCTGATCTAAAATTCTTCTGTTTGCCAAAAATGTACCCAGAAGTGAAATCACATATATCGTCTCCCGTGACTCTCATTAAACATCAGGCTTTTAGCAGGCATTTTTATATCTGTAAAGCTTTACATCTATAAAATTAGTATGAATTTGCTGGGAATTCCTCCCCAGAGGGATGACACTCAGGTAGGTCTTTGTTATTGATCAAGGGGTGGGAGCTCAGGGGATCCAAAGTAACATTGTTGGGCTATAGAAGCAGAACATAGTACAGACAGGTAGAATGAAGTATAGAGACCCTGAGACTCTGGTAGGAACTAGGCAGTCTGGGGCTGAAAAGGGTTATATAAGGACTTACCTTTGCAGCATTTGTAAACATGCTGCAACACTTTGCTGATTTAGTGATGAAATTGTGAAAAGAAAATGTACACATCCAACACTAAATCTACTTTGAGCACTTGCTGGAGGTAGGAAGGGGCAGTTGGCTGAGATGCTGACACACCAGACACACACAGTAATGAAAATATAATGTCAGCAGATAGAAACTTCATGCCATCTGCAGTAGTTGGGGCAGTCTGGGAGAACTCCAAACTCCTTTGCTCCTAAGAAGCAATCTCATACATTCCAGGTAGACAGCTTGGGAGCTGGGGAGGTAAATCTTTAATACAGACTTTCTTTTTGAAGGTAGACTCTTTGGGGCAACAAAACTGACTTTGAATGTGGACTGTCTTTCTAATTGTACAACCCTAAGCAATGTACCCTTTAATAAAAAACTGTATTTGGAAGAATTTTCTACACTACCTGCATCCTTTCATGGCAGAGACCTTGAAAATGCATCTGGTGACCCAAGAAACATGAGAAAATGTAATACCTGGACAAGAGAGATAGTAAGGAGAAAGAAAAGCTGAGATGCCAAGGTGGACACTCCACCATTTTCATATATGACTAATTGGGATTGAAGAAGAGAAGGGGGCTCTTACTGGCAAATGGGTGTGCACAGGGTGCCAACTGGTGAAACATTAAGAGAGGAAAGTGAAAAGACACTGAGCTAATACGTGGGACTTAGGCCAGTAGAGCTTTCAAGATCCAATAGCTCATGGTAAGAATGCCTATTTGGAATGAGTTTATATTTAACATGTGTTTTTACAATTTAAACAGTTACTACATTTGTTTTATATCAACAGAAGTGATTATATAATGTCCCAGCTTTTCATGTTGCTCCTTAACATGCATTATATTTTCTCAAATCCTATAAGACATGGTTGAAAATGAAAAGCAAATGGAGGCCTTCATTAGGTTTCAGTAACATTTAGATCACGGCAGTGGGCTTTGTGTTGAGCTGCTGCTGTTGGAACATAAACACCAGCACCAGATTTGGAAGGCTGTGCTGACAGTTTGGATTTTGAATCCAGGTCCTTAACCTTATGGACACTTGAATCCTTTTGTTCTCAAAATATGCTCTCATACCATGCCTTACAAATCTCTGAGACAGGATAATACATTTTTAGATAATTATTACTATAGAATGAAAATATAATTAGAATTTATTATAATCTTGAATAATAGGAACCCATTAGAATGACAGCTATATTTAAACAATACAGTCTTTTGTAGTTTTTGTTCAAAGATATTAGAGAAATAAGGACATATTACCTGGAAACAACTGCATCACTTTCTAGTCCTTATTTTGATGGATAAAAGTGAGAAAAATCTAAAAATCACAAAATCTCCATTGCTCTCTTGGTCATTTGTAGGATATGCTAGGCAATTTCACCAGAAATTCCCAAGCTTATATATAAAAATATAGATATATAATAATAAATATATGTCCAATAAAATATAATAATATATTTTATAATATAATAATATATTGCTAAAATAGAGTCACTGCATCATAATTCAAAATAATCTTTTATATAAGCGATTATCATCGATGTAATTGAGATTTTTTTTAGTGACACCAGTATCCTTATTTTTTTGTTTTTTTTTGGAAAAAATATCCATGAAGAGTCACTCAATTGTCATAAATACACTGTCATGTCAGTTACAATGGTCAGTTCCTTATTTTCTAAAACTGTTTCCTCAGAAAAAGGAAAGTTATTAAACTTGCTTTATTCCAATTAGAACTTTCTCTTTGTCCACATCATGTTCTTATTAAGCACTATTTAGATGAATCAATTAATTATGTTCATTTTCATATTTGAGCATAGCTGTTGCATGTGCTAGGTAAAGGAAAAACTTTCTATTTTTTAAAGTCAACTAAAGTATTATTACTTTGGTTGTAATTAAGTGTGTTAGGTCGGGGGAACGGGGAAGAGCACTGCAACTGGAGCTGCGGAGGCTGTGTCGCCCCTCCCAACATGGCTTCTGGAACTAATGAACTGCCCCTTCCAGACATCACCTGACCTCCATCCTTAAAAGCTGCCTGTACCGAAGCCCATGTGCGCACTCACCTCCCTCCATCTTGGGTTTGGTGAGTTCTGCCCGGGAGCACAGAAATATCCCCCCCCCCCTTTAAATTTCCTGGTCTACCTTTCTTCTTTCTCACTCTTTCGCCTCCTAAACCTTTCAAAGTGGACTTTTATTTCTCATGGCTTTCAAAAATAGATGTAATAGCAATGCAAATTTAATTTACACTACAACTGAGTTGTACATAATTCTATTATTTTTAACTATAAACATCATGGGCTTCTCCTTGACCCCAAGTGGTGGGGGTAAAAATCCTCAACTTTTAACCCTATCTGGTTGAAATGTTAGTTCAAACTAATAAAGGAAACAATCCCTTCAGTCAACGCTCAGCTTTTGGGAAAACAAAACAAAGCAAAACAAAAACCAGTCTTCCAGATTTCTTATCTTGCATGTCTTTGACTCCTCTCTAAGATGACTTCTGAGGATGTAGGCGTATAGATGGGGTTCTTAGGATTCCTGTATGGAGGGGAAGAGTCTTGACACAGTGGTCTTTGGGGTGACAGATCTAGTTCACTTAGTTCTTACTTGCCCAACTGACACTTGTGGATAAATTCTGCAGCTACTCTACTATGTAGAGGACCCACAAGGTCCCTATGTGTGCTAGTTAGGCATTATCCACGTGCTTTGAATGTCTCCATATTCTTTTGGACCTCTTCTTCAATGTCATGGTTAGGAATCATTAAAGCAGTTCTAGAGAGCAGTTTCTGTCATCTGTTTTTGGGGCACAGGCTTATTACAGGTACTTTGGGTCTTCTGTTGCCTGGTCTCTCTTTGACTTAGTTCTACCCTGATCCTCAGGGACTGCAGGCACTTCTGAGTCTCTGGCTTGGTGACCTACCCTGGAACCCTCTCTATGGAGCATCCCATCTCACTATAGCAATTCCTTCTGGTTAGCTCTCCACCACAGACTCAGCAATTCCCTGATCCTATTTATGCCATATCTGTACCAAGGCCACTGGGAGAAAGTACAATCTCTTCCTGACCTTCCACACTGCCAAGAAAAGTGGATGCTCTCCAGGTTGGTGTGGAACAGCCTCTGAGGCCATCCCTTCTAGATCCAAGTGGAGAGTTGTGGTAAGAATCCTCCTCTACTTCTGAGTTTTCTTCACTGAGTTTTCCTGCTTATGTAAGCTGGTGTATTTGGGGGTGGGAGGAGTTGGGTCAGACATTTCTTTAACTCTGCTTTTCTAGTTGTTTTTCTCCGTCCTGCTTCATTCTTCCCACTAGAAAAAAATGGGTGGATTGTCCTTTATTTGCTCATATTGCATTTTCTACCATTCAGCAGCAAGTCTCACGGATATGCTGTTGTAGACAGAAAAGTTTCTTCTCTGGCCCACAAGTCTTCTTCTCCCAGGTTGGGATTGATATACTAAAGAGAGGAGATGACAGTATTTGGAAAATCCTCTCTCAAGGTGATAGCCTTACTTGGAAATCTTTTTTTTTTTCTTGCATAATCTTATTTTCCATGCCAGAATCTAAATAATATACAATGCTTTGTTTATTTGTTTTTATTTTGCATTCCTTCTGATTATAAATCCCAAACTCCACTACTACACTCACCCTCCACCCTCAATTAGATGGGCAGTCAGGTCAACTGGAGGTGGGCCACCCTCTCAGAGAGGCACTAGAGAGTAGCCCTTTACTAATTTTCATAATTCTACTCTGTTACAAAATAAACATACTGCTGAGGAAGTTACTTCACTTCTATATGTAAATAGATGATGCGGTGGCTACCAATTGCTTTACCAAAATCATAGAAGAGGTAAAGATCTTTATCTCTTGGTGAACTTTTTGTTAATATACAAAGAAGACAGATCACTCTTTGTTTTTGCAACCAAATTTCTTGCAACTAGTACATGACAATGCATAATACAAATAAGCTACTCCTTTCCTTCAATAGGCAACAGAGCTTGGAATTTTACCAAGCATAGCAGGGGGTACCATCAGAACAAATTGATTTACATTCATCAAGCATTAGCTTGTGGTTCAAAAAAAAATCTCTGATGAGATTGAACAGATAGATTCTTTTCATAGTTAACAGGAGTTCACAAAAGAAGAATTCATATACATTCTCTCACCTTTGCATACTGCAAAAATACCAACTGCTAACAACAGCCATTAATATCTCTTGACTTGTGTGGCTGAATACCTACTTTAAAAGGGATAGCTCTGCATTTTTCTATAACTTGCTCCAAGATATCCTGGTTTATCACATCAAATTTAGAGCGGATCTTATAATTAGACAATGGGACCTGCAAAAGCATCATTGATACATCATCTTTCATTATAACTTTTTTTTTAAAAAAAAAAACCATTTTTTTTTAATAAAGCATTTCCAAATCTTAGAAATTTACCCATTACAGGACCTTCTTGCTTTGGCACATGAGTTTTCTATCTCATGGTGACCTACCTAGAGCTTCTTAAGTCACACAAACCCACATGTCCTCAAGGTTTTGCTATGATCAAATCACTCCCTTGTGCATTAGTGATAACACGGTGTATCATCTACTTAAAAACAAAAAGTATCGTTCTTCCGTTTCAGTACTTGAAGTAACAAGTTATGCAGTACACTCTCCAATACACAAGTGAAGTTGAATTTTTTTGTGTCTATATGATATGGTACAAAAAATTAACAAAGATATGGAATTCTGTCATGGAATAAACTGTAATTGACATATTAGCAGTTAATGGTTAGCTATTTAAAGAAAGCTTTCTATGCTGCTGATGTGTCATTATTTACATATTTATCAAGAAATACCCCACAATGTGGCAAGACAGATGAAGTCAAAACAGAACAGCTTTATGTAAGGAATCAATTCGTGACTATGATTATTACTGGCATTTGCTTTGTTATATTTTAATTAATAGAAGAGTTGTGCTTGACACAGCTCTGTACACTGGTGAACTGGGTACTAGCAAGATGTGAGGCCAATGAATCCCATTAGGGCTGAATTTCTGTTCTGGATGGTGAAGTCAGGCATGTCATCCTTTTCCAGAAAGTCCGTTTTTCAGCGCCAATAAAAACCACTAGTGTAGAGGATTGAAATGTAACATCCATCATCAGGATACAGTGTAAATTTTATGTGCATCATCTTAGGTGATAATCAAAAATATTTTATAAAAATCAAGACCTGAGAGTACATGCATACCCCAAATTTGAATCTCCAAATATGTTCAACCCTTTTTTTTTTTAACTTTTTATTAATTAAAAAACTTAACAAAAGAACATTAATATATCATT
>PVIY010046625.1:0-18353 GCA_004026745.1 Myrmecophaga tridactyla | reverse complement strand
TCACTACGCGTGTCCTACATGCAATGCTAAAAGGAGTCCTTCAGACTGAAAGGAAAGGAAACTCAAAGAGGCTAAAAGAAACAAAGACCTCTGGTAAAACAAAATTATAAATGCCAGTGCTAAAATTATCTTTATACGATATGTTACCCCATACCCACATAGATTATATGGGTAGTTATAAAGTCATTACTGTCGTATTACTATTTTTTGATATGTAACTCCTCTTTTTACTTCTTACAGGTTCTAAATGCAAATGCCTTAAAAGTAATGCTAAATCTATGCTTTGAAAATACAATATATAAAGTTCAATTTGTAAAAAGTACAATTGAAAGGTAGGAGAATGAAGGTGTATAGGAACAGTGTATATTATGATATTGAAGTTAGGTTGGTATCAAATAAAATGTAATTGTTGTAGGTTTATGATGTTAACTTTAAGCTCCATGATGACCACAAAGAAAATATTTGAAAAATATATTCAGAAGAAAATGAGAAGGTACTCAAATGGTACACTATGAAAAATCAAATAAATATAACAGGAGGCATTGACAGAGGTATTGAGAGACAAAAAAAGTTATGACTTACAAATACTAAACAGCAAATCGGCAAAACAAGTCCTGCATTATCATTAGTTACTTTAAATGTAAATGGATTCAACTCTCTTGTCAAAAGGCAGAGCTTTGCAGAATAGTTATAAAGGCCTGAACCAACTATATGCTCTCTAAAGGTGACTCATCTTAAATTAAAACATACAAATAGGTTTAAAATCAGAGGGTGCAAATAGTAGCCAAAAAAGAGCTGGGGTAGCTATACTAATATCAGATAAAATAGACTTTCAGTAAAAAAAACTTTTATGAGTAGCAAAGAAGGGGGTAGATTCAACAAGAAAATATAACAATTATAAATATATATTTATCCAATGGCAAAGCCCCCAAATCGTATGAAACAAATATTGACAAATTTGAAGGGAGAAATATGGTGCTATATTAATAGTAAAGACTTCATTATACCATTTTTAACATTTTTTTTACTGTGAAGTATAATATGTATATAAAAAAGCAAAAAACTTCCAACTACATTTAACAAATAGTTATAGAACAGATTTTAAAGTTTGATATGTGCTACAGTTCCACAATTTTTTGTTTTTCTTTCTAGTTGCTCCAAGATACTGGAGACCAAAATAAATATCAATATAATGATTCAGCAATCATACTCATTTGTTAAATCCTATCTTCTGTTATACTCCTTCTTTTTTCATTGTGAAAAACAACATATATACAAAAAAGCAATAAATTTCAAAGTACATTGCAACAATTAGTTGTTGAACAGATTTCAGAGTTTGGCATGGGCCACAACTCCACAATCCCAAGTGTTTACTGCTAGCTGCTTCAAGGCACTGGAGACCAAAAGAAACATCAACATAATGATTCAGCACTCATACTCATCTATCAAACTCTACCTTCTCTGTACAATGCCACCATCACCTTTGATCCCTCTCCCAATCTCCAGGGATATCTGGGACATGCCAATCCTAACTTCCCCATGTTGGAAGGGGCTGTTGATAATAAGGGATAGGGGGATGGAACTATTCGATGTTTTGGAAAGGCTTGTCCCTCTGTATTACAGGACTTATTTGGTCCAGGGAACCACCTGGAGGTTGTAGGTTTCTGGAAAGTTACTCTAGTGCATGGAATCTTTGAAGAATATTATATATTGCCCTAGGTATTATTTAGGATTGGCTGGAATGATTTTGGTTGAGGGTTGGCAAGTTATGATAGGTAGCAATGTCTAATTAAAGCTTGTATAACAGTGACCTCCAGAGTAGCTTCTTGACTCTATTTGAACTCTCTCAGTGACTGATACCTTATTTCTTACATATCTTTTCCCTGTTTTGGCCAGGACAGCATCGTTGATCCCATGGTGGCAGGGTCAGGCCCATTCATGAGAGTCATCTCCAATGCTGCCAGGAAAACATTCACATCTTGTTCCACAGGAGGAGAAGGGCAATGGTTTCACTCGCAGAGTTGGGCTTAGAGAGAGAAGGCCACATATGAGCAACAATAGAGGTCCTCTGGAGGTAGCTCTTAGGCATACATATAGGTATGCTAAGCTTCTCTGCTATGCACATAAGCTTCAAAAGAGCAAGCCACAAGATCAAGGGCATGGCCTATTGATTTGTGTGTCCCTAATGTTTGACACAGTATCTGGGTTTTCCCTGGTAGTAAAGTTGAATAGTTCCATGTTTTCTCCTCCCATCCCTTAAGAGACACTGCCAATACTTTTTGATTATCTGCTTAATATACTCTGAGATGTATCCAGGCATTACATTAAGCTGTACAGGATTAAATGCTCTCATTCTTATTCTGGGGTCCCTGTATTTGGATTGCTTAAATGAGCTATCCATACAGGTTAAGTTAGATTATGTGCTACAGGAAAGTTAGGTTCTGGACAAAATAAACCTTTCTTCCTTTGGTCTCAAAGAGTAGGTAAAGTTCTAAAATACAATGTCTTCCTTACACCTGTATTCTGATTTACCTTAATCCCAACTTGATTGGCTTCATTCTTATCTCTAAGTATCAGGTTATATATATATGAAACAGTCTCTTGACGTCCAGAAATAGCAATTACTACTCCAGACTAAATGTGACTGCTATAGAGCTTACAATCTAGGCTCCAGTTTTCTTGTAAGTATTTTCTAAATGAGATCATACAATATTTGTTCTTTTGTTTCTGATTTATTTTGCATCACCAAATGTCCCACAGGTTCATTCACATCCTTGCATGCCTTGCAACTTCACTCCTTTTTGTAGCAGCACAATTTTCAATCATATGTGTATACTATCATTCACTGATCTACTTCTCAGTCAATCCTGAAACCCAGAGGGCCCAGCCTCTCCATGATCATCAACCAATTACACCCCCTTCTCCTTTAGTGCTGACACCCTTTCTCAAAATGAAAAAGTCACCCTTAGCATTGCCCAAAGATCCCTATATATTGAGAGAATAACCAAAGGAGCGGGAGAAGCCACAATAGAAAAATAGGATTCAACTACTGAGCATGACTGTTGATAGGAGACACAACAGAGAAATAGGATTCAACAACTGAGCATGACTGCTGAATCAACTACATTTCTTCCAGCCTCTAGTGTCCTAGAGCAGCCAGAAGGACAAATAGTGGAATGGCAACCCATAACAAATCCCAAAATCTGTTCTGTAAATACCTGTTGAAGTGTACTTTGAAAATTACTGCTTTTCCCTTCTATTCTTTGTATATAGGCTATATTCCACAATAAAAAAGGTTTTTAAAATTGTAACTTTTCATGAGCCCACAGGAAGTTGAGTTTGCGAACTCCAAGCAATTGGAATTCTGATAAGGGACAAGACCTTCAAAGAGAAGACTGACACATGAACCATTTGTCAGAGGGTGGCAAAAAGAAGTGGACATAGTACGAGCAGGCACAAAGAAATCTGCTATATAACAAAGAATCAATAAAGCCATTGGAAAAAGAAGAGAAACCTAGATTCAAGGGGTTTGCCTTCACACTCAGTGTCTTCTCTGAAGTCTCTAACTAGTCTTCATGAGAAAAATTGGAGATTCACCATACAGCAAACAACGTACCAAACATATTCCTCTCTTCTCAAATGGAGAACCACTATTAGTTTACCAACTACAGTTTAATCCTTCTTTAGTCTATTGTTCTAGTTTTCTAGCTGCTGGAATGCAATATATCAGAAACAATGGCTTTTTAAAAGGGGAATTTAGTAAGTCGCTAGTTTATAGTTCGAAGGCTGAGAAAATGTCCAATTAAAACAAGTCTATAGAAATGTCCAGTCAAAGGCATCCAGGGAAAGATACCTTGGTTCAAGAAGGCCAGTGAAGTTCAGGGTCTCTCTCTCATCTCAGAAGGCACATGGTGAACACAGTCACGGTTTCTCTTTCAGCTGAATGGGCATATGGTGAACACGGCGTCATCTGCTAGCTTTCTCTCCTGGCTTCCTGTTTCATGAAGCTCCCTGGGAGATGTTTTCCTTCTTCATTTCCAAAGGTCACTGGCTCGTGGACTTTCTGCTTTGTGGTGCTGCTCTCTCTGAGTCTCCCATACTCCAAATTGTTTCTCTTTTATAGGACTCCAGTAAATCAGTCAAGACCCAACCAAATGGGTGGAGACATGTCATTACCTAATCCAATTTAACAACTACTCTTGATTAAATCACATCATCCAAGGAGATGATTTGATTGCAGTTTCAAACATACAGTATTGAATAGGGATTATTCTACCTTTATGAAATGGGATTTTGATTAAAACATGGCTTTTCTAGGGGCCATACCTACTTTCAAACCAGCACATCTATCTAATCATAGATAAGATTTATTATATTAATAACAGAATTGCTCCTGCTTACTAATAGGATCTATCTATAGCAAATCTTTCCTTACTTATTCATTCTCCTTATTCATTCTCCTGTTTCTAGGGAAACAGAACCAACAAGAGATATCTGTAAATATGCAATTTTATAAAAGTGTCTCACACAACTGTGGGGATGCATGAGTCCCAATTCTGTAGGACAGACCATGAACTGGCAACTCTGATGAAGATCTTCAACAAATATCCCAGGAAAGTCTGGCTGGCTGAAGGAGAGAGATTCTGTCTTCTGACTTCTCCTTTAAAGCCTTCAACTGACTAGTTTAAACATCACACATTGCAGAAGGCACTACCCTTAGCTGACTGCAGATGTAATAAGCCATAGATGCAATCAATAGGCTGATGATTTAAGTCTATGAAATTCCTCACAGCAACAGATAGGCCATTGCTTGCTTGACCTGACAACTGGGCACCATCACTTGGCCAAGTTGACACATAGACCTAACCATCACAGTCCACCCCTTATCAACTTGGCAGCTATACACATCACCTTAAGCCATACATAATCTCTAAATAAAAAAACAATAACAGACTGTTTTACCTAACAATACTAAACTGTGCTGAATACAACAGGAAATGCACTAAATATCTCCAAAATTGGGTGCAAGTCCTTGGCAAATATTCACTCTTAAACTTGATATCCTATAGCTTAAACACTATGACATGATATGAACAATACAACTTATGTCATATGATAAGGGGATATGATAGAGAATAATAAAAGATATTTGCTTTATGTACTAATACAAACACTTTTAAGGCAAAACAAGGAAGAAATTTTCAACCATCACAGTCTTTATTTCTGCAACTGGCCATATGGTCATAGTTCATATTTATCACTACCTTCTTCCACTACCCATTCCATGTTCCCTTCACTCTCAGCAAGCACTTCAGCTGGTCATGTTTTTTTGCCTGATGGGATGATTCAAATTTTCATTCCTAAAGTTTCTGGGCAATTGGTAGTCCTGCCTATGTTGGGTTGCTGCAGATTTTCATTTACTTTAATCACAGGGTCATGGTGGTATTAAGAGATGGATCTTCTGTAATGGAGGAAAAATCTTCTTTACTGTAGTTTCAGTCCTATTTTCCCTTGATAGTCAGGCTTAATCACCCCAGCCAATATAATAATTCCCTTCTTTGCCTGTTGATTCAGAGGCATGAGACACCTCTGAATTGGCAGTCTTAACTTCCAGTTTTATGGAATAGTTGTTGTGTCTCCTGGTGGAAGCACACCTCCTTCTGGAACTAACAACTGAGATAAAATTCCATCAATCAGCTGATCTCCGTAAGCTGCCATTCTGATTGTTGGAAGAGAATGCTTTGGGTCTCCTCAAGATATTCCCTAGCAGTTTCATCTGGTGAAACAGGATTAATCTCTCCAGGTAGAGGAGTGAGGACTGTTTCCTTAGGGGAGGCAGTGAAAGGTTTAGCAAGCACTGAAGGGTTAATTTCTTCAAGTGGTGATTGGATGGCAACACCTCAGGGCAGACTGAGGGTCAAGATGCTGTTTCCTCAGGGCAGACTGTAGATGGGGTGGCTCTTTCCTCAGGGTAGGTTAGAGGTGGGGTGGTTGTTTCCTTGGTTCAAGAAGGCTGATGAAGTTCAATGTTTCTCCACTGGAAAGGCATGTGGCAAACATAGTGACATCTACTGGCTTCCTCTCCAGGCCTTTTGCTTCATGAAGCTCCAGTATACCACTTTCAATAATGGATAGAACATCTGAACAGAAGATCAATAAGGTAGTAGAAGACTTGAATGGAGCTATAACCAACGAGTCCCTCATTCAATAGCAGTAGAATACATATTCTTCTCTAGTGCACATGCATCATTCTACAGGAGAGACATACATTAGGTCACAAAATAAGTCTCAAATTTTAAAACATTGGAATTATACCATGTATCTTCTCCAAGCACAATGGAATGAAGCTAGAAATCAAGACAGAGGGAAAACTGGAAAATTAAAAAACATTTGAAAATTGAACAACACACTGAATCAACCAGTGAGGTAAAGAAGAAATGACAAAGGAAATTAAGAAGTATTTTGAGGTGAGTGAAAATGAAAACACAACATACCAATACTATGGGGTGCAGAAAAGGCAGTGCTAAGAGAAATTTATAGCTTTAAATATTGACATTAAAAATGAAGAAATGTCTCAAACCAGAGACCTAGACTTGAAACTGGAGGATCTAGAAAAAAGAAGAGCAAACTAAACCCAAAGTGAGCAGAAGGAAGAAAATAATGATTATAGATTAAAAAGATTAAAAAATAAAGATTAGAGATAAATGAAATAAAAATTGAAAGATAGAGAGAATCAACAAAATCAAAATTGATGATTTGAAAAGATCAATAAAATTGACATATTTAGTTAGATTGGCAAAGAAAAAAGGGAAGGGATGCAAATAACTAAAATCAGAAAAAAGGGGAGGAGACATTACTACTGATCTCGCAGAAATAATAAAGATTATAACAGGATACAAATCTATGCTAATAATTTAGATAACTTAGATGAAATGGACAAAAAATCCTAGTAACATACAAACTACCTTACCTACACTGACTTAAGAAGAAATAGAAAATCTAACAGACCAATTATAAGTAAAGAAAAGCCCAGAACCAGATGCCTTCACCAGTGAGTTTCACCAAACATTCCAAGAATGTTGGAATGCTCAAACTCTTCCAAAAAACTGAAGAGGAGAAAATATTTCCTAACTAATTCTGTGAAGCCAAGATTACCTTTATAGCAAAGAAAGATGAACATAAAACAAGAAAAGAAAATTATAGACCAACATCCCTCATGAATGTAGATACAAAAATTCTTTAAAAAATATTATCAACTAGGGTTGTATGGGTGGTTCAGTGGTAGAACGCATGCTTTTCATGTGGGAGACCCAGGTTTGATTTCTAGACCATATACTCCTGCTTCCCAAAATACTAGCAACTAGATACCATTCTATACTAGCAAAGTGTTTTAGTTTGTTAAGGCTGCTGGAATGCAATACACCAGAGATGTTCTGGCTTTTATAAAGGGTGTTTATTTAGTTACAAATTTACAGTTCTTCAGAGGAAAGGCAGCTGGCTTTCTTCTGGCTTTCTCTATCACGTGGGAAGACACACAGTGACATCTGCTGGCTCTCTCTCCTGGCTTCTGGGTTCAAACAGCTTTTCTGGGGGCATTTCCTTTCTGCATTTCCAAACATTTGGGTCTGAGCCAACTCTGGGCTCTGAGCTGAGCTGTGTTGAGCTCCCTCTCTTTCTTCTGACTCTCCTTTTAAGCCTCCAGCTAATTAAACTAAACATCACTCATTGCAGAACTCATTCCCTTTACCCAACTGCAGATGTAATTGGCCATAGGTGAATTTCATATGTGGATGATTTAAGTCCATAGCAACAGAACAACTGGGCACCATTACCTGGCCAAGTTGACACCTGAACCTAGCTACTATAGTGTCCACCCTTTGTCAACGTGCAGCTATACACATCTCCTTAACCCATACTTAATCTCTAAATAGCAAACAATAATAGACATATTTTTCCCTAACAATGCTCATCCATCCTGCATACAATGCATTAAATCTTTCCATATAAAAAATACATTCATTTCATCAAAATATCACAAAATTCTTAAATAATTTCAGTAACAATACAAATACGATATCAACTCAAAAATAGTATAAAATCTCATCAACGTCCATTAAAGGCATGGTCTGTCCCAAAGCAAAATTCTCCTCTGGCTGTAGACCTGTGAACTTAGAGCAAGTTATCTGCTTCCAACATACAAAGAAGGAACAATCATAGGATAAATGATCCCATAGCCATAGGGAAAAATTGGAAGGGAAAAATTGGAAGGAAAACAGGGATCAATGGATGTAAAAAATTCCAAAAATCTGCAGGATGAACTCCATTAGATTTCAAAGTCTGAGAATCATTCATCCTCAGAAAGCAGCAGTCCCACCCTTTCCAAGGCCCTACACAGTGTCTCTATTATCTTGGATGAGGATTGCACTTGGATGAAGGTTGCAACATTGGGGAACCCTCGGGAGACCATTTGTTTCTAGGCTCCACCCTCCTCAAACATCTGGGTGGCACTCAGATTCTCTGCCATCTCTGGGGCACATGGCCACTCCTTCAGAACAATGGGGAGGTAGCCAGGCTTCCCCAGTCTGGGGAAAGTGCTCCACTCTCTCTGAGGCTTGGGGCACCAGAACTCTTCTTGAACATTGCTTTCAAGAAGCTGTTGGTAGAAATAAGAACTCTAAAGCTACTTCATTAGAGTTCTGATGAAATATGAACTCTAAAGATACTTCATTGGATGTCAGAGAATTTGGCAACATCTGGGGTATCACATTCTGGAAGCCCAGAATATTCCAGACCATCAATTTTTGGTTTCTTTTAACCCAAAAGTTTAGTTCTTAATATTTCTCTCTCTTGCATTTTATTATAAGCTGCAAGGAGAAACCACACTGCATCTTCCACACTCAACTTAGAAATCTCCTCAGTCAAGCATCCAAGATCATTGAATTCAAATTCTCCCTTCCATCCAGCACCAAGATTAAATTTTGCCAAATTCTCTGACATCTTAAAACAAGAGTTGCCCAATCTGCAATGGAAGTATCTTTGGAGTCCATATTTCTACCAACAGATTCTTCAAAGCAATCTAGACTTTCTCTATCAAGCACCTCACAATTCTTCCAGAATGATTCCCTTATCCATTTATAAAACCATACCAATATGTTTAGTATTTGCAAACACAGCAGAAACCCACTCTTGTGGCACCAAAATCTGTTTTAGTTTGCTAAGGCTGCTGGAATGCAATACAACAGAGATGGACTGGCTTTTATAACAGGGATTTATTTAGTTACAAATTTACAGTTCTTTGGAGGAAAGGCAGTTGACTTTCATCTGACTTTCTCTGTCACATGGGAAGGCACACAGCAATGTCTTCTGGCCCTCTCTCCTGTCTTCTGGGTTCAAATGGCTTTCCAGGGGGCATTTCATTTCTGCATTTCCAAACATCTGGGTTAGAGCCAGTTCTTGGCTCTGAGCTGAGTTGTGCTGTGCTGTGCTGAGCTGTATGGAGCTTCATCTCTCTCTTCTGAGTCTCCTTTTAAACCTCCAGCTAACTAAATGTCACTCATTGCAGAAGGCACTGCTGTTATCCGACTGCAGATGTAATCAGCTATAGATGAACTTCACATGCTGATGATTTATGTCCACAGCAACAAAACAACTGGGCACCATCACCTGGCCATGTTGACATCTGAACCTAACTACTATACAAACTAAATGCTATACAATACTATGTGAAATAAATGCTAGCACATTAAAAGAATCATACACAATTATCAACTCAGATTGTTGATCAAGTTGGATTGGTGGAGAGAATGTAAAATGATACAACTGCTGTGAAAAACAATTTTGTGGCTTTTCAGAAAATTAATTACAGAATTACTATATGACCCGACAACGCATAGAAGACTTGAACAGCACTGTAAACCAGCTAGACCCAAAAGACCTATGTAGAGCACTCCAACTAACAACAGAATACATATTCTTCTCAAGTACACAAGGAATATTCTTCTGCGTAGACCATAAGTTAGACCACTAAACAAGCCTCAATACATTTAAAAAGACCAAAATCATACAAAGTATCTATTTGACCACAATGGAATGATGCTAGAAATCAATAATAGAAGGAAAGCTGGAAAATTCACAAATATGTGGACATTAAACAATATACTCTTAAAGAAATTGGGTCAAATAAGAAATCATGAGGGAAATTACAAAATATCTTGAAATGAAGGAAAACAAAAACAATATACCAAAACTTATGGGAGGCAGTTTAAGCAATGCCCAGAGGGAAATTTATACCAGTAAATGCCCGTATTAAAAAAGATGAGTGATATCAAATCTATAACCCAACCTCATACCTTAAGAAACTGGAAAAAGAATGGCAAACTAAGCCAAAATGTACAGAAGGAAAGAATTATACTAAAGATTAGAAGAGTAGAAATAAATGAAGTAGAAAATATAACCAGAAACAATGAAAGCAAAAGTTGGTTCTTTGAAAAGATCAACAAAATTGACAAATCTTTAGCTAAAACAACAAAGAAAAAAGAAAGATGTAAATAACTAAAATCAGAAATGAAAATGCGATGTTACTATTGACTTTACAAAAACAAAAAGATTATAGGATAATACTATGAATAATTGTATGCCAACAATTAGATAATTTAAATGAAATATATTCCTAGGAACACACAAATTACCATATGAGTGCTTCCCATAGAGTGACATGAGTAGAAGAAGATGTTATTAATCAGGTGGACAAGATGATCCATTCCATGGGTATCAGTCAGCCTCCTTCAATACCCATCCTTATCTTTGCCCAATGGACTCATGAAAAGAATGGCCAGGAGATGGAGGCTACTCATAGACTCAGCAATATGGACTCACTAATGCTAATATAGCTATAGACACTTTAGTGTCTATTCCCAAACTGCCAACAATGGAGACTAACATTGGGTTTCCCTTCCCTGGGGAGAAAAGTCAGCCATCTGGTGACAGGTGGTTCCATTGGACTTCAATCATGCAAAGGGCATCATCTTTGTTCTGGCTGGACTATACACTTTGGATATTGTTCAGGCCCAGGCCCAGTTCTTGCAGAGCATGGGCAGGGGTCACAGAGAGACAGAAAAACACACCAGGCACAGAAGTGGACATAGGTTTATTGGGATTTATGTACAGGAGAAGTTTTCTGGTGACAGTGAGCTGCATGCTTAGCACTCCACAAGGTAAACAGAAATGTACAAGGCAATATATGATTTCAGAACAAAGACATTCCATATGGTATGAGGACATTGGGTCTCTAGTATAATCATTAAAGATACCTAAGACCTGATGTTTTACTAAGGTTAGTGTTTAAGACTAAGATATAATCAATGTCATTTTTTAGATCCTTAAAATTACATTCTTGTTTACTTTATTGACCTTTGTCCTTGGCTAAAGCAAATCTGTTGCCATATGCATTTGTCTTCCCAGTTCTCAATGTTTCTCTCAATGGCACCACTCATGGATTTCAGAATGCTATATTCACCATCATAGTATTATGGGAGCATTGCTTCTGATCAGCTAATAATTTTACTTTCATCAAATGAGGTGTGATAATCAGCTCATTCTCATGGGATTGGCTTGTCTTACCTTGTTTCTCATTACCCTGAAGCAACAGCCTGATACTATGGTGGAAAGGCCTTTTGAAGACTCATTTATAGTGCCAGCTGGTTGGAAATACTCTTTGGGGCTCTGGTAATATCCTCCAGGATGTGGTACATCCTCATTTATCAATACATGCTGCTGATTGTCACATAGCTAGGATTTTCAGGTCCAAGAAACAAGGAGTGAAAATGGGAATGACTCACTATTACTACTAGTAATCCAGTAATGAAATTTTTGCTTTCTGTTTCAGCCATGATTATATGGATTTTGGTGCTTTTTTATTTTTATTTTTTTTAGTAATAGGATGGATATTGCATCACATATGGTTACTGATTTTGTTAAGGCCATGATACTGTTATTTTTATTTGGAGGTTTAAATATGGTAAAAGTATAAATGAGTGCCAAATTCGTGATGGGCATATTGTGGTGGTCTGTACTGTGTTAACTTAAGCTAGAATTATATTTGTCAGAATCCATTTCCCTAAATAGATTTGGGTTAGAGTATCCTAAAATAGGAATTTGAGCCATATTTGAAAGGCAGATTAAGGCAGAAGCCTTTACTCTGTGAAAGCCATAATGCTTAGATATAGTAATGTAACCAAGGATTTAAGGGATGATTTTAATTACTTAATTACTTTTCTTTCTGGTATATTGGAGAAGACAGAGACCTGAAATCCCTAAACTATAATTCAGCTGCCTTGATATCTGAAATGATTGTAAAAGCTCTTATCTTGTGCCTTTGTGATTGTAAGAGCTGTTACTCCCTTTATCCAGTCATTTTCCTAAAGTAACTTGTAGGGCAAAAGCCTCAGTGAAGAATTTGCAATGAACCATTAACTTGTTCCAGTCCCTTTGTAAATTGTATCCACTGGACTCTGCTATTAAAAAGATAACTGACTCCCTTTGGGCTTACTCTTTAGTATTGAAATGATAACTCTGCCTCCCCTCCTTTCCGGCTTACGTTTTCCTATTGAAATGATAACAGTGTTTCCTTTTCTGCTTAGAAATTGCTATTTGAAATTGTAATGATCTCATCTCCCTTTGCCAAGATCCATAAAAACTTGAACCTCCTAAACTCAGACAGATTTTGGGCCATCTGTTCTCCTGCTACATGCCTAGTAATAAACTTTTCCTCTCTTTTAAACTCTACTGTCTTCAGGAATTGGTCATTTGAGTGCATCAGATAAAAAAATCCATCACTTTTGTCTGGTAAGATTAACAAGCACACTGCGGGGAGGCCAGCTGGTTCCAGCTTGTCCTCACTCTCCTCTGCTCTGTGTGCAACTCTTCTTCCCAACATCCAGCTCTTCCTCCCAATTGCTGACCCTGTTGACAAACAATGGCCCCAGGTCCACCACCAGATACTTGACAGCCCACTGTCAAAGGCAGTTGCTACTCAGAGGCACAGTTTTCCACAGACATTCCCATAAGCCTATGTCTCAGGCTTTATTTTGGCAAATGGTTAGGTGGCTTCTCCTATTAACTGATTGGTGACTCCTCTGACTCCACAGCTTTGTTCTAGTTTGCTAGCTGCTGGAATGCAATACACCAGAAACGGAATGGCTTTTAATAGGGGGAATTTAATAAGTTGCTAGTTTACAGTTCTAAGGCCGAGAAAATGTCCCAATTAAAACAAGTCTATCTGGGGATAGATATCTTGGTTCAAGAACGTTTCTCTCTCAGCTGGAAGGGCACATGGCGAACATGGTGGCATCTGCTGACTTTCACATGGCTCTACCAAAAAGGGGACTCTCTCCAAAATGTTTCCTCTTTTAAAGGATTCCAGCAAGCAACTCTACCTTCAGTGGGTGGAGACACACCTCCATGGAAATCATCTAATCAGAAGTTACCACACACAGTTGGGTAGGTCACATCTTCATGGAAACAATCAAAATGCTCCCAGCCAGCAATATTGAATGAGGAACAAAGGGCATGGCTTTTCTGGGGTCCACCACAGATTCAGACCCGCACAAGCTTTCTCCTGAAACTTTGCCCCACAGGTCCTTTTGGCAATTGTTTGAAATATAGTTTCCAATAAATCCCTTAAACCATGCCTGAGAGAGGTGGTTCTTTGTTATTGAACCTCAACTGATAAAAATAAAGCCTTATGGAATTTGAGCCTTTGTTCCAGCTTTTACTGAGACTTACTTACAACTTTGTGCTTCCCACATTTAGTTGTTCCAACATTTGGAGTCTATGTGTGAAACAAAATATGTTTTTTTCCTAAGCTAATTTGAGTTGGTTTTCAGGTACTTGTAATCAAAAGAACTGTAATATCCTGTCATAACTGTGGCAATGCTAATTAGTGCCTGAGTATGGACTACAATGAGACTATTTCTTACATGAATGTGGTAAATTATCTCATGCTGCATTTTTGCAGTTTTCAAGCAGTGGGAGATAATTCTCCATGGGTCTTTCATGTTTTTGCATGTTTTAAGGATGCCTATGTTACAATAGTCTTTTCAAGGATGTATAAGTAGCAAATAGCCTTGGAAAACAGAGACAATGTCTTCCTCTGGAGCAAAGGGTAGGCATGCTTACTGTCCGGTGTAATAAAGATAACTCCTTCTGGAGCAAAGCACAAGCATGCTTATCGTCTATTATTAAATATTTAGTTCCTGAAACTCAAGGTTCCTTTCCTGTAATGCTACTTGCTCTGTGTACATATATTATCTGGCCCTCTTATTATTCTGTGGGAAATGTGGCTCAGGAAACTGAGGCAAAGATAATGATACACTGGCTTCTGCTATTACCATGAATAATAAATGGTCTTTTGTTTCTGATTTAAGAGTCTTATGTTGTGTCAGAATCAATGAAACTTTTGCAGGCTAACTTGTCAGTTTGAATGTAGGGCAAAATCACAGATCCTTCACAGTTATTGAAAATAAAATTATTTTAGACTGTTGAATAAGAATTTCATAAGTGCTGCTCACTGGGCTTTTCAAAGAGAAAACTACATATCTATGCTATGGAATAATATTTGAATCAACAAGTAAATGTGTTAGGTTTGAAGAAATAGTTGTTACAGTATAACAATTACTTTGTTTTCTTTGCTAGGGCTGCTGTAACAAATACCACAGATTACTTGGCTTAAACAATAGGAATTTATCTCTCACAGTTTTGGGGCCAGGAGTCCAAAATCAAGGTGTTGTCAGGTCATGCTTTCTCTGAAGACTGTAGCATTCTGGTGGTGGCTTGTCAGGAATCCATAACTCAATCTCAACCTCTGTCACGTGACCATCTGTCTCTTTCTGTCTCCTGCTTAGTCATCTGTATCTCTGTCTAGATTTCCTCTCCTTATAAGGCCTCTAGTGGTATTGAATGAAGGACCACCCTGATTCAGTTTGGCCTCATGCTAACTAATAAGATCTTCAAAGATCCTATGTACAAAGGAGTTTATTCACAGGTCCAGGTCCAGGATTTAGGACTTGAACACCTCTTTGTGGAGGATTTGATTCAATCCATAGCACACGTCATATGCAAAGATCTCTTTATTTCTCATTTGTAAAACAAGGACAAGAATTTGGTTAGGATGCTTTGATTGTAAGAACAGAAATAAACCCTTTCTAGTTTATGCAAAATGGAGAATTCATTATAAAATTACAAGGCTACCTCACCAAAGCCAAGAACAACAGTTAAAGCCAGACCTCAGGGATGGTGGCCAGGAGTAGAAATAGAATCTCGCTAGCTGAAGCAAAAAGGAGAATTTATAATTAGGACACAAGGCTACCTTTCCAAGCCAAAGGCCAGGGTTATAGCCATGCTTACTTCATGAAAGGCTGGAACAAGGGAATAAAATACTGCTATAAAGCCAAGAATCACACTCTCCTGATCTCTCATCTCTACTTTTCACTTTGCAAATGCCTCATTGCTTTCTCACTGCAGATTTGCTATTTTTAAATTCCCAAAACACCGAGTGGGATATCACTGTCTCTAGTTCTCCATTTTATATTTCCTCTTATCCAGAGACTAGTTAGTCCAAGACTAGAATCTCTTATCTCCAACTTCAAATTCCTAGGAGTTTTAGGAAGTTACCAAAATTAGAGATTACTTCCTTTTCTGGGATAGGCAGCAATTCAGAAGCTGCAGGACACCAAGAGACAGAAGCCAGTTGAAATTTTTGCTCCTACTGCTCCTTACCAACTTGAGCTGAAATAGCTACTTAGACTTAGAGGTGGATTGAGAGGCATATGGCTTACAACCCAAAAGCATATTCTGTGAAAATGACCAAGTGACTGCTTCGTAAGAGAGGAGTGCTCTATTCCTTTTAAATATTTCTCCTGGAATAGAAATAATGGGCCTAGATAACTCTATAATTTCATTTAAGTATCTCTTGGGAAAGTATGGATAGGTCTGGATGTGAGTAATTTAAGCAATTTTGTTAATTATTTATCCCAAGAGAAAGAATGAAAAAGTATTAATTATATGAGAGAGTTTAGGAGAAAGGGAAAAGAAAGACTAAAGAACATGGTAGGTGTCAAAAACCCTCAGACCCATAAATAGAACCACGAACAAGGGTCTGTCAGACAGGGGAGGAACTCTGATTCACCTAGTTTGAATTGGGTATCTACGAACATAGCTGCCCCCAGTCTCATCATAGTGGAGTGGGAGCTGGGATCCATTCTGAGAAGAAGATAAGGGAGAAGGGAAAGAAAATTATATTCTGGATTCTTTGCATTGTTCCAGGATCCCCCATAGAAACAAAATTATATTGCTTATTCCCCTATGGTATGAGAAAGATTTGAGTAGTAAGTGACTTTGTATTTAAAATTCAGAAAAGCTGATATAGGTATTCCATTCCACCCATATTGAAATAAATTTTAAATGTCCAAAGTATAAGGAAATGCTGTGAATGTTTTATTCAAAAATATATTTGTGCTTAAGATTTCATAAAATATTTCTATTATATGCTGAAATGTATACCTATTATTATGTCCTTTGATGAGAATTGAGGAGTTAAGCTTAATGTTCATGAGATCATTCCAGTTCTTCCTACAGTTCTGTTTCTAGAAATAAGAACCAGCAAGGAAAATAGGACCACTCCATGGTGAAGAACAATGAAAGCTATAGCAGCATGGCATGCTAAGAGACTCAGAAGCTAGTGATTCACTTTTAACTTCTGATTTCAGTGTATACGAGGTTTCAAAAGAAAAAAAGTCATTCAACATCACGTTGACGGTTTTGTATTTCAAACTCTGTATTTCTTCGTGAAAATATTTCCGTAAAGCCATCATCTTTTTGATCATCATAATGTGTCATATTCCATGCATTTTCAGTACAATCTTCTGATGGAATGGTTGACAGGTATGAAAATACTTTTTCTATTAGCGGTTCCTTGAGAGAAGGTATTGGAGAGTTCTTTTTCTCCGGAGAATCATCAGAAAACCAGTCATCAGTTGCTTCTATAGTTTCACTGTAATAAGAATCGGACGGTAGTGTTGATAAACTTACTGTAATACTCTTGTAATTTGTTGCCGAGCTGGTCTCTGAAGGGTCACAGATGACCTTTTCTGTTGCAACAGTGAATTCATCTTTAGAGTGATCTTTACTTGCTGTAAAATAAAATAAGATTTATTGTAAATATTATATATTCATGAACCAAATCTTAATCGTAAGTATAATGTTATTTTTAAAAATTCATACTCTTTTTTTTTTTAGGGCTATAATGGACAGGCTGTAGAGAAAATTCTTTGTTATCATCATGTATACAATGTTAAATATGTATTTGGGAATTACAAATATTTTCCTGATTTTAGGTAGAAAAATCTATTCTACGTAAAATAAAAAAGAAGTATATAACATAACCCTATCTTATCAGGAAAATATTCTAATCAGGCTAGGAATCTCAGTTCTGGAATATACCTCACAAATTTAAAAATGCAGATGTTTTCTAAACCATGTATTGCTAAATATTGCCTTACTTAGAAAATCAATTAGCAAATAAATGCTTCCTTGAGCATTTGCATTTGTAAAATTATGTATAAAATTATTTAAAAGTTTGGCCCACATAGGAATGGACTAGGGGTTGACTTTATATCAATAAATTTTACAGTGAACTTTCCGATCGTGCCTTACATTTTAAAAAATTTTTTTAATTAATTTAAAAATTAAAAAAATATACATGACAAGAAAGAAACACAAACATTCTTAACATGTGGTCATTCCGTTCTACATATATAAACAGTAATTCACAATATCACACATAGTTGCATATTCATCATCATGATCATTTCTTAGAACATTTGCATTAATTCAGAAAAAGAAATAAAAAGACAACAGAAAAAAATTCATACATACAACACCCCTTACCCCTCCCTTTCATTGATCACTATTATTTCAATCTAAGTTGATTTTAACATTTGTTAAAATAAGCAAATGTTAATTTGTTTCTTAAGGATGATTGAATAATGATATAGCTTTCACAATGTGACTGTGTGATTGTGAAAACCTTGTGTCTGATGCTCCTTTTATCTACCTTGTCAACGGATGAATAGAACATATGGAATAAAAATAAAGAATAGGGGTAACAAATGTTAAAATAAATTTAGTTTGAAATGCTAATGAAAGCGAGGGGTAAGGGGTATGGTATGTATAATCTTTTTTTTTCTGTTTTCATTTTATTTCTTTTTCTGTTGTCTTTTTATTTCTTTTTCTGAGTTGATGCAAATGTTCTAAGAAATGATGAATATGCAACTAAGTGATGATATTGTGAATTACTG
>PVIY010046624.1:0-18357 GCA_004026745.1 Myrmecophaga tridactyla | reverse complement strand
GTGAGAAAAAATATGGAACTATTAAACTTTACCATCAGAGAATTCCCTGATATCATGTCAAATATTAGGGACTCCCAAATCAGTAGGCCAAGCCCTTGATCTTGAGGCTTACTCTTGTGAAATAAATGTAGGTAGAGGAGAAGCTTAGCCTACCTAAAGGCATGCCTAAGAGCCACCTCTGGAGGACCACTTTTGTTTTTCAGATGTGGCCATTCTCTCTCTAAGCCCAGCTTTGCAAGTGAAATCATTGCCTTCCCCTCTACATGGGACATGACATCCAGGGTGAAAGTCTCCCTGGTGGTCTGGGAGATGACTCCCAGGGATGAATCCAGCCCTGGCACCATGGGATCAACAATTCCATTCTGAACAAAAGGGGGAAAAGAAGTGTAACTAATAAAGTATTAGTGGCTAAGAGAGTTCAAATAGAGTTGAGAGGTTACTGTGAAGGTGACTCTTACACAAGCTTCAGTTAGACATTGCTACCTGTCACAACTTGCCAAACCCCAACCAAAACCAATCCAGCCAGTCCGAAAAAACACCTAGGGCAATATATAAGATTCTACAAAGGTTCCATGCACTGGGGTAACTTTCCAGAAACCTACAATGTCTAGATGGGTCCTTGAACCAGATAAGTCCTGAAACCTAGAGGGCCCAACCTCTCCAGAACATCAACTAGTTCCATCTACCTACCCCATATTATTGACAGCCTGTTCCTACATGAAAAAGTTAGAATGACCATAGCCCAAATACCCCTAAAAAGAGAGATAAAAAGATCAAAGGTAATGTTGGAGTGTGCCATTTTGAAAGTATTTATGTACCCTAAAAAAATGAGGTTTTAATCCTAATCAATCTTGTGAGAGCAATGGTTTCCTCTAACCCTTATTTAGTAATATAGGTTGGCAATTTGATTAGGTTGGCAATTTGATTAGGTTATCTCCACAGAGATGTGACTCAGTGAATTGTGGGTATGAAGCTTTATTAGATGGAGATGTCTCTACCCATTCTACATGGGTCTTGATTAGTTTATTGGAATCCTATAAAAGAGGAGGCATTTTGGAAAGAATTCCCTTTTGAGAATGAATTGAGAGACACAGAACAATGACAGAATGATGAGAAATGCACAAAGTCCACCAGCCAGTGACCTTTGGAAATGAAGAAGGAAAATGCCTCCCAGGGAGCTTCACGAAGCAAGAGGCTTGGAGAGAAGGCTAGCAGAGTTCTCCATTTTTACCACATGCCTTCCCAGTTGAAAGAAAAATGCTGAACTCACTGGCCTTTCTTGAGTGAAGGTAACCTCTTGAGGGTACTGTGGTTTGGAAATTTTTATAGACTTGCTTTAATTGGGACATTTTCATGATATTAGGACTGTACACTTTTGTAACTTATTAAATTTCCCTTTTTAAAAGCTATTCCATTTCTGGTATATTGCATTCTGGCAGCTAGCAAATCAAAACACTGAGTTATACAGAGATGGTATGGTTTAACAAATTAATATGATTGCTGAATCATTAAACTGATATTTCTTTTAGTCTGCAGTATTTTCAGGCAGCTAGAAGTAAAAACCTGAAATTGTGAAATTGTAACCCAAACCAAAGTCTGAAATCTGTTCTGCAGCTAATTGTTGTGCTGTGCTTCGAAATGTATTGCTTTTTGGTATATATGTTATTTTTCACAAAAGAGAAAAAAAAAGCCAGTTGTGATGATAAAAAAGTACTCCTTCTAGTTTGCTATATTCTGGAGCAGCTGGAAGGAAAAATCTGAGATGGTGGTATGGTAGTCGATGAAAAACTCTGGGATCTGTCCTGTAAGTACTTGTTGAAGAGTGCTTTGAAAACTATTGCTTTTTTCTTTCTTTGCTTTGTATATATGTTATATTATACCATAAAAAAAGTATTTTAGAAAAGCAAAACTCAATAAAACTAGGTGTGTCTGTACTGGTCTGTCATAAAGTTCATTGATTCTATCTTCTGTTGCCCATCTAATACATTTAATTCAATAGTTATGTTTTTCAATTATATTATTTCCATTTGACTCCTTTTTATAGCTTTTCTTCATGTGCTCAGACTTTCCTATATTTTTGTTTGTTTCAAGAGAATTTGCCATTGAGGTTTGAAGCATTTTTGTGATAGCTGATGTAAAGTCATATATCAGATAG
This sequence comes from Myrmecophaga tridactyla, assembly GCA_004026745.1. NCBI lineage: Eukaryota > Metazoa > Chordata > Mammalia > Pilosa > Myrmecophagidae > Myrmecophaga > Myrmecophaga tridactyla. The sequence continues at coordinate 16,202 of PVIY010046624.1, read as the reverse complement.
TTCCAAAATCTGCATCATATCAGCGTTCACATCAGTTGTTTGTATTTTCTCACTCAAGTTGTGATCTTCTTGTTTCTTGGTTGGATGAGCTATTTGCTTTTCCATGCTGAATATTTTACATATTATGTTAAGATATTTTTTATCCAACTGAAATATTCTTTGTCAGCAGGTATTTGCCTTATTTAAGTTAATCTGTAGGTTCTAGCCTAATTTGTGGGATGTAGTGGCAATGGCAATTTAGTTTACCGAGTCATTACAATGCTATTTTCATCTTGTTTTACTTGTGCTTACATTGAATGTCTGCTGGTGCCACCTGTGAGGCAAAGGGCTCTTCCCTGGATCCTACAATGAGTGTAAGTGTGTGTGAGCATGTGTGTGTGTGTATAGGTGGGGCTGGGGTGTGGTTACCAAGAAATGCCAGATCTGTATTTCCCCTGAGATATTCCCTGGCTACCCATTGCTGATGGTCTTCTCATTCCATCTCTGCTGATGGCACAGAGGGAAGAAGGGCCTACTTGGACAGCTTCTGTCACTGGGTGGAGGACCAGGAGCCAGGAGATCCTGGTGTCTCTGTTACTGGATGAAGTTCAAGAGATGTTGGATTAAGCTGCCTTCTGTCATTGAGAGGAAGACTAGAAGATGACTGGTGACGTGAGTCTTTTTTTTATTGTCCTTGGGTGGAAGGACAGGAATTGCTAAATCTGCTTCGTCATTGGTTTGAGGATTGCAAAATGCTGGTCTGGGATTGCCTTTGCCACTGGGTTGAGGGCAAACAGATAACAGGTCTATTTTACCTCCAGTGCTAACAAAAGAGCTTGCCTGCTGATGTGGGCCATGGTTTGGATCAGGCTGCTTAGTTCCACTATCTCTGCTGCTGAGGGCACATTTATGGAGGATGGAGTGAAGTTCATCCTTCATGCATGTTAGTTTACTGCTGTCACTAGTTGTTAAGGTACCTCCTCAAGTCCCCTTTCCTGAGTTTTTGTCTAGAGAGACAATCAATCTTTTGTTTTTTCCCTTCTTTATTTTCTTTTCTCGTCTCTCCTGTCCTCTCCTCTCATCTCTCTTTCTCTATCTTTCCTTCTTCTTGCCTTTGTGCTCCTTTATTTTTTTTCCTCATTTTTCTGTTTTCTTTACTGTACTTATTGGATATTAAAGATTGCAGGTCTCAGACCTCAATTCCAAATTTGTGGGAAATCAAAAGGAGAAACAAGAGCACTCACAGTGGTGTTGATTTTCAAATGCTGATGCCTTTAGCCCGTCCATCTTCTTTACACCTTTCAGAGTCATTTTATGATTGTTAAATTATAACCAAGGTATTTAGAGGAAAAACACATGGAAAAGGAAGTCTATTCCATCTTCCCTGGAACTGAAAGAATATTATTATTTTAAGAAAATTATATGTGTATCAAGAATAATTTTACAAACACCCATTTTGCAACCACCCCAGATAAACTATATCACCTTAATTTGTCCAGATATTTATTCTTAAAATATAAAACTGGTGATAAACTTTACATCTTGTTTATTACCTTTCTAGTCATAATCCTTTCTTTTCCTCCTCAGAAACAATCACTATTATGAATTATGTATCCAGTTAATGATTTCATGAACTATTATAAAGGTAGGCATTCACATATATTAGTATTACTTTAAAATCTAAAATAAATATCAATATTTTAGTGTATGATTTTTTTTCCATTTTGCTCAACAGCCAACTGATCAACCCCACATCTGCTGCCAAATTCTAAATTCTAATATATTTGACAGAATTACATGAACTAGTGAGGAAAACTTACATTTTTTCCTAAATAGCAACAGAGCCTAAGCATATGTTGGCTTGTAATTGCCTTGGGTCATGGTTCTCTATTCTTTATGCTTAATTCACCAACATCTAATATCCTTCTGGTCTTATACTTTATAATCTTCAGAGAAGAAACAGGTATCAGTACCCCTGTTCATGTGCCCCAAATTCCCATAGATATATGCCACTCACTATATCCCATGAAACATTTCAACCCACTCTGATCTTTTCTCTCACAGTATAATGTTAGGTTTGCAGATTCTACTAAAACACTGCATTGAAATTTATTCCCCCTCTTTGACTCTTTTATGGTTCCGTTGCCCTTTCACAGTCTTCCTTCATAGACTAAGATGGAGTGATGAGTGACTGTCTGGCAGTCTTAAAGCTGATTCCATTGAAAGGAAAAGGGAGGAAGTCTTCCCACTTTAGTTTTTGAAGGCTATCTATAGAATATAAAGTGTTTAGTGGACTTAAGAAGAGAATTAAATTCAATATCCTATTATATACTTGTTGATCTTTGCATTCCTAGTCCCCAGTATTGATCTTTTTCCCATCCCATAGTATGATACTCAGCAAATAATGATTGTTATAGTATATTTAAAAAAAAATTAAATATACATGCAGGTATGAGCTGGGAATTTTATATTTTATTTTGTGTTTTAAGTAATGTATTCCAAGGTAACTTTTGGTGTATCTGTCTTTAAAAATTGAAAGTAAAAATAAAAATCTGACTGGAGGCAATTTTCTGGTTAATAGGTTACAAGGCATGAAGTTCAAATTTTTGAACTCTAAAAGTCTAATGAAGACTTTAACTTAAAATGGCTTGCTTTAAAATTCAGTCATCACATCCTAGGATTCCACTGGGAGATCTTGACTCACTTTGAATGTCTTGACGACTTAAAGTTCTCCACCCACCTCACATCCCTATGTTCCATAAAGAGCTTGAAATGAAATTTTCTATGAATTCTTCAGCTATTCTGACTTGTAATGGGGAAGATATATTTAGTTATTACCTTACAATCAGAGTGAAATAGCAAACTCACACCAACTGAAGAATGTGTCTTTCGTTCGTTCTGCAAAATATCCCATGGCAGCTGTCTTTTGGTACTAAAAATGGCGCGATGTTTAGAGATATGATTGCCAAGAAAGGAAATTTCTCAGTAAGCTACAAAATCTGTCTCTGTACCAAAATGAATTCCTTTTCTTAAGGACAGTACTATTAGGTTTCACATACACAAGGGTTAGCAGTTTACTTGGCTGTAATATCCTTATTATTTAATGCTTTTCCAGTATAAAGGTGCAGTTTTGGAAGTGGAACTGCTTTTTTATCAAATGTTCTGTTATGTGTTCCTTTCAGTCAATTTTGCCTTATATTCTGAACATTTGTGTTAAAGTCTTTTTCAGTTAATTTTACAAAAGTGTCAGAAAAATGTCCCATCTACCCCTGGGAAGGAGTATATATCCAGCACATTTGTGCACAGTTTATGGCATTATATATTTCTAAACCTGGAAATCATATCAAAAAGAAATACAAACATTAGTGTGACATCTTGACTTTTTGAACTAACCACTTAAGTGATTAGATCTAGGTAAACCCAAAGGACATGCTGTGCTAGTGTGATCATTTAGCAATGCCCATTCAAGCATAAAGTGGGAGAAACATATTCACTAATTATGACAATCTCCTCTGTTCTTTTTAAATATATTAGGTTTCCTCAATCTGTAGAACTTTTTGAGAAAAGAGACATTGCCTACTTTCATGAACAATACAAAAAAATTACAGAATAGTTGAACCAAAACATATGTTCTTTAAAATTTTTATTGATGCAACAATGTACAAGCACATACATTCTTAACATACAAACATTTCATACATGGTGTACAATCGGTGGCTCACAATATTGTCACATAATTGTGTATTCATCACCATAATAATTTTTTAGGACATTTACATCACTCCAGAAAAAGAAAAAAGAAAAGAACTCATGCATACCATACCCCATACACCTCCCTCTCATTGACCACTAGTATTTCCATCTATCCAATATATATATTTTTTAATTTTAACAGTTATGCCCCCTGTCATTTACTTATTTTTAACTCATCTGTTTTACTTATCTGTCCATACCTTAGATAAAAGGAGCATCAGATACAAGGTTTTCACAATCATACAGTCACACTGAGAAAGCTGTATCATTATACAATCATCTTCAAGAAACATGGCTACTGGAACTCAGCTCTGCAGTTTCAGGCACTCCCCTCTAGCCTAATACACCTGAATCTAAAAAGAGGATATCTATATAATGTGTAAGAATAACCTCCAGGATAACCTTTCGACTCTGTTTGAAATCTCTTAGCCACTGACACTTTATTCTGTCTCACTTCTCTCTTCCCCCTTTCAGACAAGAAGGTTTTCTCAATCCCTTGATGCTGAGTCCCAGCTCATTCTAGGATTTCTGTCCCATGTTGTCAGGGCAGTTTACACCATGTAAACCTGGGAGTCATGTCCCATGTAGAGAGGGAGAGGGTGGTGAGTTTCCCTGCCGTATTGGCTGTGAGAGAGAGAGGCCACATCTGAGCAGCAAAAGAGGTAATTTGGGGGTGTCTCTTAGGCCTAATTTTAAGTAGGCTTAGCCTATCCTTTGCAGGGATACATTTTATAGGAAGAAAATCCAAGACTGAGGGCTTGGCCTATTGATTTGGTTGTCCCCACTGCTTGCGAGAATATCAGGAGTTCTCCAAATAGGAAAGTTGAATTTTCCTCCTTTCTTGCCATTCTCCCAAGGGGACTTTGCAAATACTTTCAAAACATAATTTGAGAGCTAACAAATATTGTTAATGATATGGTTGTTACTGTGACCTCCATAAAAGTATTATCTTTTTAAACTTTCTTTGGCTTCATGAAAAGTTTGAGAAGCATCCAGGGGATATATTATTCCAAGTTATTAGCAAACATTTCCTACATTATTGAACTAATTGAGCTGAAATACATATCTTACCTATTATCTTGCATTAATTTATGCTGTATATATGGAATTTAAGATAACATTTTAGGGTCATGAACAATGATATAACTTAAAATAATTAGAATTAGAAGAGAAGCAGTAGTGAAAAGAAGAACAAACATGCTGATAGTTTTATTTGCCTTGGGAAGTTTCCAGTTAGCTTGGAGATTCTTAAAATGAAGGGAATGTGTATATGATCAACTGTGTTGTTTCCCCAAAGTTAAGTGCTACATACAAAATGTATCATTTTAAATAATATGCACTAAACAAATCTAAATTCTTGAGTTATGTAGGGGAAAATGGCAAAATATTGAAATCCCAAATTCCACCCCTCCACAAAAGTAACAAGTAACCTGGCAAAAATTGTCAGAAACACGTTTTATAGAACTCTGGAAAACCTTTTAGCACCCAAGGGAATGCTTAATGAAGATAATAACCGCTGAATCTTGGAAAGAGAGCTCTGTAGCATTTTAACTTGTTCCTCTCCCCTACTCTCAGCCTAGTGGCAACCTAAAAGACAGCAGCCCACTATCCTGGTGATGGTTTCTGGTACTAGAAAAAGCAATAGATACCTTCAACATATATAAATCAATCCCTTTCAGCGAGGGTAGGAAATAGTGATTTAATGCTTAAATTGTACAGATTTTCTATTTGGGGTGATAGAAAACTTTTACTAATGAATGGCAGTGAAGGTAGCACAACATTGTGAGCATAATTAACAGCACTGAATTATATATTTCAATGTGGCTAAATGGGGAAATTTTAAGCTGTATAAATGTTGCTAGAATATGAATTTCATAACAACATAGGATTGTACAATACAAACACTAACCCTAATGTAAGTCATGGGCTATAGTTATTAGTACAATTATAATAATATTCTTTAATCAGTTGTAAAAAATGTACCACATTAATGCAAAGTGTGAATAATAGGGAGGGTATATAGGAACTTTTTATGTTTGTATGTTTTTTTCTGTAAACCTATAACTTCTCTAATAAAAAAGTAAATAAAAATTAATCAATGTAACAGTGCATGAATGGAATGAAGGAAAATAAACCATGATCATTTTGGTTATGCAGAAAAGAGAATTTGACAAAATCCAACAGGCTTTCATGTTATAAACATTCCACAGACTAGGATTAGAAGGGAGCTTCCACAATATGATAAAGGACATAATGAAAAATCTACAGATTGTACCATACTTAATAGAAAACTGAAACTTTCCCCTAAGATCAGGACTATGACACCAAAAGCACAAACAACGAAATTTAAAAAGTTAATCAGAGTTCATTAATTTAAAGAAAAATTGTTTCTGAAAGGACACTATCAAAAAAGTGAGAAGACAACCCACAGGTGAAAGAACATATTTTGAATCATTTATCTGAAAAGGGTACAATACTCAGAATCTATAAAGAACGCTTACAACTCAACAAACAACCCAACCTAAAAATGGACAAAAGACTCAAATAGACATGCTTCCAAAGGAGATATATGAATGGCAAATAATCACATGTGAAGATGCTCAGCATCTTCAGTACTTACAGATATGAAGTTCAAAATCAAAATGAGATAACACATCACACATAGCAGTATGGCTTTAATTAAAAACAGAAAATAATAAATGTTGGTGAGGATTTGGAGAAATTGGAACCCTCATATGTTGCTAGTGGGGATATAAAATTTTAGAGCAGCTGTGGAAAAGTTTGGTGTATCCTCAAAAAAGTTAAACATAGAATTAACCATTTGACCAAGCAAATCCATTCCTAGGTATATCCCAGAATTGAAAATAGCTGTTCAAACAAAAACTTGTACATGAATGTTCATAGCAGCACTGATCACAATAGCTAAAAGGTGGAAACAACCCAAATGTCAAACATTTGATGTTTTACACAAACATCAGAACTATTTGATGACTGTAACTTACAGAGTTGTGATAAGGATGAAATTAGTTGGTAAAAAGATATAAGAATAATTCCTGATGTAATGTTTGGAAACAACCCAAATTGATAAATGAATAAACAAATGTGGCAAATACATAAAATGGAATGTTATTGAACTATAAAATGAATGGAGGTCTTAGAAAACATGGATGAAGCTTATAAACAGTTTAGTAAATGAAAGAAGCCAGGCATAAAAGCCCATGTGCCAGTCTGAAAGGATTATGTGCCCTAGAAAAGCCATGTCATAATCCTGATTCATTTTGTGAGAACAGCCATTTCTTTTTATCCCTATTCAATTCTGAAGGTTGGAAACTTTATTAGATTAATATTATCTAATTGTGGATATTAACCTTTGATTAGAGGGAGACATGACTCCACCCATTCCAGGTGGGTCTTGATTAGTTTACTGGAATCCTTTATAAGAGGAAACATTTTGGAGAAAATGACAGAGCTACAAGAAACATGACAGCCCACGTAGTCAGAGACCTTTGGAGATGAAGGAAAATGTCCCTTAGGGAGCTTCATGAAACAAGAAACCTTTAGAGAAAGCTAGTAGATGTCTCCGTGTTCATAGCTTGCCTTTCCAGTTGAGAGAGAAATCCTGAACTTCATTGGCCTTTCTTGAGCGAACGTAACACCTTGTGATGCCTTAATTTGGACCTTTTTATAGACTTGCTTTAATTGGGACATTTTCATGGCCTTAGAACCGTAAACTTGCAACTTAATAAATTCCCCATTTTAAAAGCCCTTCTGTTTCCAGTGTATTGCATTCTGGCAGCTAGCAAACTGGAACAGCCACATATTGTATGATTACATTTAAATGAAATGTCCTGAATATGTCAATCCAAAGAAACATAAAGCAGACTAATGGTTTCCAGGGTCTGGGGGTAGCTGAGAATAAGGGGTGACTTCTTAATGGATATGGAGTTTCCACTGGGGATGACGAAATGTTCTGGAACTAGATAGCTGTGATGGCTAAAAGAAATACGTATTCAAGTTATCTCAGTCCAAGATATGAAAGCAGAAATCTGCTTAAGTCTCTTTTTCCCCTTAAATTATTTACAGTTCCCCATCCCTCAAAGGCACACATATACATTCAAACAAGCTGGGCAAAATATTAGTGACAGCTTTTTCTTTTCTTTTTTTTTCTCATCCTAGTCCCTGAGTTATCTCCATTCAATTTTCTTAACTTATTATAAAATGCTATCTATACAATTTGGGGTGTGTGCTCATTTTCTTTCTCTCTATTCATAGCAGCTGGTAGCTTTAAAGCAGAAGTAAATGACCTGTGAGTCTAAACAAAGAGACCGTTGTAGTGGCAGTGTCTCCTTTGGATTTACAGGAAGGCATGGGGCCAGGTGTCACTCCCTATTACTGAAAATGACAGAACTAATATAGGCAGTCATCCATAGATATTGCTTATTCCAAATTATCTGAGATTCTCCACTCCTTTGGACTCTAAGCAAGTCACACTGCTATAGTAATTCATTGGTTTTCTTGACTATCTTGACTATTTTCACAACTTTTTTGTCTTCTGGGACTTCAACCTTTATGGAAAAATTATATGCACAGGCTTACAGGATTTTAGTGTTTGGTATTACATTCATATATTGACCAATATCATAGCATAGCCTAAACCTTCTCTTCTGCTTGAAATGAAATTTCTACTTCCATCTCTATCTACCAAAATCTTACCTGATCTTACACATCACAAATGATACTCTTTCCTCACGACAATTTTTTTCTAAAACATCTCTATAAAAATACTCTCTGCATGATGAATATGCAACTATGTGATAATATTAAGAATTACTGATTGTATATGTAGAATGGAATGATATATTAATGTTCTTTTGTTAAGTTTTTTAATTAATAAAAAAGTTTAAAAAAAATATTCTCTGCAGCCTCCATATATGAAAATGTCTACAATATGAGAGTTTTGTGGCTCTTAACCCATGCCGTCTTCTATCAGAGTTATCTGTATGTCTTTACTTCAACAAGCACTACCAAGCACTTTACATTTTCCAAATAGTCTGCCTAGAAATATGAGCAATCCCGGCAGGTATCTAAATATGTTTATTTCTGTAGAAAGTTGGTAAAAGTTTAATTTCTGACAGCAAGGAACATGTTTTTACAGCACATGTGGTAAAGAATAATATATGAATATTAATATGAATATGAAGCTAGATAGCTAGACAGGTAACTAGGCAGTTATTCCCAGCATTGGTAACTTTAATAGAACATTTATGATTCTTTTCTGAAAAACACAAATATTCCTTATGAATGAAATTATCAAAGTAAATACACTTGTCCAATCATCAATAATTTATTTTATTAAAAAAGTGCCAGAAATGTACTTTCTATCTAGCTAGCTAGCTAACCTATCTAAATTCAATGTCAGTACCTAAAACAATGTTAGGCATATGAAATTATTATATTAGGAAATCTTCTCATCTACCTACAGACAGTCATTCAGCCAATTTTGAGAATTAGAAGATCTTATTTGCTACACTGGAGAACAGAAAAGAAGTTGAGCTTTTTTTTGTGGTAAAATTTCTTTTTGAATTCCTTCTATTTTATTTTAATTTTACTAATTTTTATGAAATGTATTTTAATTAGGCAATAATATATGAGTACACTTGTATACATATATACATACGTTTGTGTGTTTTATATGAGTTTTAATATATTAATGTACATACACATACACATGCACATAAACACAAACCATTATAGAAGAACCAAAAGTACTTTTTGGAACTATAGTTTATCATGTAACAGAAAATTATAAAATGTGTTTTTTAATAAATTTGCTGCAGTATGAATCATGGTACTGATAAATACCAAAGCATCTAGGGCAAAGAGTGTTCAAATTTTCATCTATGGATCACGTTCTAGAATCTGTGCATTCTATGTCAATTGCACATTTCTTTTTGATAAGTTCTATTTAAGGGTGATGAAGTGAGTTTACAGGTACTGTCAACATGTGTTTGTTACTGTTGACAATAAATCAATAGCTCCTTCTAACATAGCTCTTATAGTAGTAAGAATCCTTGCAGTAATCCACATTCTCAGTGGCAAACAGAGTTTTGCCTTGGGTTCTTTGAAAATGCTACTCGAGTAAATGTTGTTCTATTGAGCATTATTTCATTGGCCCATGGGTGATCGATTACTTATGTGATGAATAAAAGCAGCTAGCATTATGGAAAGAAAAAAGAGAAAGAGTAAGAGCATTAGACATATACAACATAGTGGATCAGGAAGATAAATTGATGGATGCAGTTATGATCAATGAAGAAAGTTCAGATGGGAGCCCAGAATATGAGTGATTTTGTTAGCAGGTGTCAGGGTCAGGTTCATGTGTCAACTTGGCCAGGTGATGGTACCCCATCTGTCTAGTTGGGCAAGTGTTGGCCTGTCTATTGCTATGAGGACATAGAATTAAATCATGATCATGTTGGTTGCATCCACAGCTGATTGTTTTTATAACCAACCAAGGGGAGTGTCTCCTTCAATGAGGGACATCTAATCTAATCACTGGAAGGTTTTAAAGGAGTGTTCAGAAGAGACAGTCTTCCTTCCTGCTTCAGCTGGCAAGCCTCTCCTGTGGAGTTCATCCAGACCCTCCATCGGAGTCATCAGCTTCACAGCCTGCCCTACGGATTTTGGACTCTACGTTCCCACAGTTATGTGAGACACTTTATAAATTTTATATCTACAGATATTTCCTGCTGATTCTGTTTCTCTAGAGAACCCTAGCTAATACAACAGGTGAGAATTAGGAACTGAGAAAAGCATTACATATATGGACACCTTGGCTCTGAATTCTTTTTGATTGCTCTAATTTTAAACATGCACTCTATGAAATAGATATTACCTGAGAATATAGATGGGGAAACTGAGAGGTGAAGTAAGTTAAACAAGATCTTGTACCCTAGGAATGACAGAATGAAGAATTAAATTCCAGATCTGAAAATAAAACCTTTGACTTTCTGCTACAGTGTCAACTTCCTAAATTGAGGCACATTGCTAATATATTAACTTAGCTAATGATTTATTCCTCCCAGTCAACAGATTTATAATCCACGTATAAATGCTCTAAGATATAACACAGGTTAAGCAATTATATAATCTTAAATATTTTCACTTTCATTTATTAATACCTTAGCATAGAGTTGTGAATATAAGGCAGTGAGGCTTTGTTTGTGTTGTATTGGGCCCTCCAATTTCACACAAAAGAATGATTTCTTTTCACCTCTATTTGTCTCAATGTCTGCTCTGCACAGCCTGACTATTCCCCACTCCTCTTATAAACTTTATTTCCATATCCTTTCTCCATCCCTTTCCTCTTGTAGCTTCCCATTTTTTTACTTTAATAATGTCTACAATATTCATGTAAAAATTTGTATAGTTAGAGAATAGAGTAACTTGTGGAAATGCCTAAAGTAGAGGAAACTTACATGAGGACTAAGAATCATAGAGATGACTTTAGTTTGTTTCTCTAGAGTTTAGTTTATCAATACATATTATGAATAGGTCTGACAGTTTTATCTTCCAAACTCTTGTCCAAGCTTAAAGGCTATAGAATGGTTCAGTAATGGCAGAGGCCAGACTTCATTTGGAAAATTGATTTCATTGACCTTGACCAGAAAAATAACATGGGTGTTTGTAAAAGGTCAACCTAAGGGCAGCACATAGTTTTAGTAATAAACTTTGACAAAATGTTATATAATCCAAGCCCTGTCAACATTAAGATTAGCTCTAATAATTAAAGTAGCTCATAGCATGATTTCACACATACTCCATCATTCCACCTTATTTTAGAGTGATGAGTAAAGTTCCTGGGGTGCTGGAGCCTGGATATTTATATTAATTTTTTGTCTATGATTATTATGCTAACATATCATTACTTTAGCAGTAAAGCTCTTTATCTTGCACTGAGATTTCCTCACATGGCTGTGGAGAAATCACACTAAATTCTTCCTTATTATTCTTCCATATCAGGAATGATGTTTATTTTTGTAATATTATGTCTCCATCATTTGAGGATATTTTATCTGTCTCCTTGATAAACTTTAACATGTGAGTTTATGCAAATGTCTCCAGGCTTCTCACATATTTTAATTTGCTTGAGGAAAGTGATTTTGTCTTTAATCTTACTGTTCTTATATCCTGTTATAGTTCCCATGATCTTATCAAGAAAGTTTGTTTGAATAATAGGCGGATGAAGAAACATGTGAATCATAAGTGAAAACATATTCTCTTTGTTCTGATCTCAATTACAATAATTGTATCTAAATTGAGTAGCCTTTCATGTCATTTGTGAAGAGTAGTAACAGTGAAGTGAGAACAACTAGCAGAAAGCAGCAAGAAGGCAGCTTGGTGCAACAGGAAAGCAATGTAATGGGTGAATGAGAGTGCAGATTCTGGAATCACATCTTCTTACTTTCAATCTTGGCTCCAGTGATTACTGGCAATGTGACCTTATGTGAATAATGTAACCTATTAAGCCTGAAGTTCTTTGTTTATAAAACAAGAATAATAAAAACACCTTGCTAATAGGTTAGGCTTAAATTAATTCCTGGAGAATACTCAAGCATGTGCCTATCCAATAGCACTCAATATATAGTACTTATTTTTGTAACTGAAATATTAGTGTTTTCTCTTTTCAAAAGTTTTAATTTTCAAAGTTAACCCAACAAAGTTCACTGGTCAGTAAGCAATTTCTATACCAATCAAAAGTATAAAAAAAAAAGTCCTTCACTTTCTTATAGAGACACTTTCTGTTTAATAAAATTTAAAATTGTTTCTAATGGGTATTCCATTAGCAGTACTTATCTAGCATTCTATAATTTAAAGTATTGTAATACTGGGGTGAAATTATAAAATAGGCAACAAGAGTTAGGACTTCGTAAGCAGAGATTCTTCGGAAATGCCTTGCAATTATAGATCTTAACCTTTGCTTTCTGCATACATATTTAATTGATTTAATTAGAACACCTGTTTGCATTTGAATTTATATTGGACTATGGATATGTTCTTTCCTTTATAAACTAATTGTCTGAGTTCACTGTGATGTATTTTTATGACAGCTAACTGGTGCTCTAGTATAGTCTTTCTCTATCTTGCTGAGCTATTATTACAATGCCACATTAAGTAGAGTTATCTGGATGAACCTTTGCCTTATGTTCATTTTAATTTTAGCAAAAATGCTCAAAGGTATGAGTTATGAAAGAAATATCCAACACTGGAAACATTTTAAAGAAATGAGTCTTGTTTGCATCTTTTTTAAAAATGGTGTAGAAGAAGAAAATCATAAGTGGAAAAAACTGGAGTAGTAATATATTATATTGATACATAAAAACACTCACAGGTAAGATTATGAAACAGACTGTTATGGTAGTTAAAGGATTTAAGACCTAAAGTAAAATCATTTATTTTGAAAGTAACCATGCTAGCTTGTTTACTTTTGGCAATTTTTATATCTCTAGACATTTTTATACATTCATTTGTTTGATTAATGTCAGAATTAATTAATTTATCTGGGAGCCCTCTAAAGTCATTTCATGTAATAATGTTCACAAATGAGCTTCCTCTCTCTCTATCTGTCCCAAACAATTATTACCTCAGTAAGTTACTCTGGTTCTACCTTTAAAATAAATTCCCAATATATTTCCTTCTTCTGTTCTTCCCTGCTACCACTATAGTTTGATCTCTCATCTTCTAATAAGAACATTTCAGTAGAATCCACATTAGTTTTTTGTCAGCTGTTCTTACCACAATATAATCATTATGCCACAAAATAGCCAGAACCATTTTATAAAAGATGAATCAGCATGTGTCATCCTCTTGCATAAAACCTCCAGTAATTTTCCTATATTTAGAAGACAACCTTTCTATGACTCAAAGTAATATGGCCATTTTGCTCCCTTCCTGACGTAATTCTCTACCCCTCTCCCACCTATTTTTTTTTCTTTTTTTGGTCCCAGACACACTGAACTTGAATGTACTAAGTCTTTCCTTTTCAGAGGCCTATGTGGTCACAAAGCTGGTATTGTCTTGTTTAGGTCTCAAAATAAATTGCTTATTGAGGAATTTAACCATCAAAAGGAAATTAGGAGACTTTCCAAATGCAAAACAACTTACCAGTTGTTAGGCCTATCTTTACAACAAGCTTGATTTTCAGGCAAACTGAAAATCATGCACATTCCTTGAATCTATTAGGGAACTGAATTTGTGGGGCAAAACATTATCTCCAAATACAGAGAAACAGGTGAATCCAGACAGTCAAAACCTACACTACCTACCTGGGCAGCACCCTCTAGCTTTCCTGTAGCAGATAAATAGTGGGAAAAGCTATGCAACCAAAAATAGACTCTCTGAGGAGGAACACTTACAGCAGCCCGATGATGAGAGTGGAAACAAAACAAACAGGCTAGTGAAATCTGATTCCTCTTACTTTAATAGCTAAAAAACACATTAAATACAGCCTAATTTCTTGGCAGATTAAGATAAATCCTCATATTAAAGGCCTATGTTTATATTACCTGAAACAAGTCCAGTTTTCAACAAAAAAATGCAAAGCATAATAAAAGGTAAGAAAATACTATCAGAGAAAGTAGGCATGTGAGCCAGACAGAAATTATATAGATGTTGAAATTTCAGATTGGGAATTTAAAATATGATTAATATGTAAAGGACTCTAATGGAAAAAGTATGTAACATGCAGAGGCAAATGTATGATAGAAGCAAACAAATGGGAATTCTAAGAAAGAACCAAAAAACAATGCTGGAAATAAAAAAAAACATTTTAACTTATATGAAGATATCTTTGAAGAATCGGTGAGTTTAAAGATAGATCAATAGGAACCTCCCAAAAGGAAGTACAAAGAGAAATAACAATGAAAATAGAATGAAACAGAACAGAACATCCAAGAGCTGTGGAACAATTTCCAAACTTGTGGCATATGCATAATTGTACTACCAGAAGAAAATAAGGGAGTGAAGCAGAAGAATATTTGAAGCAATGTATTAGCCAGTGTTCTCCAGAGACACAGAACTGAGATATATACATATGTGTATATCCATTCTCCCTTTAAGGACTTCAAATGATTAGATATGATTTCTCTCATTGCTGAAGGCAATCTCCTTTGTTGACTGTAGATGTAAACAGCCAGAGATACAGTAAGCTGACATATATGTGAGGATATTTCACAGATCTAAATCGTGGCACTTAACACTTTGTGCAGAGCATGTGTCTTGGAATGAATTCTGAGATTGTTTGTTTGTTTGTTCTTTTTTGAGAAATCTTTGTTTCTCCCTCAATTTTTTTTTTTTTAACATAGGCAGGTGCCGGAAATCAAACCCGGGTCTCCAGCATGGTAGGCAAGAACTCTGCCTGCTGAGCCACCATGACCTGCTCTCTCCTTCAATTTTGAAAGATAATTTGACTGGGTCTACAATTCTTGGTTGGTGTTCAATTTTTTTTTTTCATTCAACACTTTAAATATTTCACTCCATTCTCTTTTTTACCTGCATGGATTCTGGCAATAAGTTTAATACAATTAAAAAAAGAAGAGGATTTGAAAGGAATGAGGAAAAAGAATAAGTTTTCTTATTCTTAATAACTGTTAAAAGTAATCACAATAGTATATTTGGTAATTATAACATATGGATTAGTGAAATAATCGGCAGCATTATAAGAAGGGAAAGGAGTGATGAATTGAGAATACTGTTATAATTAAATGCAGTACACATATAAAAGAATAAAATTATTTGAAGGTGGATATAGCTTAGTTTAAAATGTATATTTTTAAACTGTAAACAGTAACTTTTTTTAAAGTAGTAAAATTGGTCCACTTAGAGAAGAAAATTAAAATGATAAAACTCTCAGCTAAAATAAGACAAGGAAAAAAAGGAAGCTTTTGAAAATAAATATATAATAGTCACAAATATGGTAGATATTAATCCAAATACATCAATTACCACTTTACATGTGAATGGTCTAAATGCACTATTAAAAGAAAAAGTTTGTAGGGCTGGCTAAACATAAAATACACAAAACCCAGGAAACTCTATGTTATCAACAAAGGAATTCATTCTAAATATAAAGACTCTGATAGTTCAAAAATTAAGAAACAAAAAAAAAAGATAAACCACCAAAACAAAGGGGGATTAGCCACAGAAATTTAAGACAACACAATTATTATAGAAAGGAAAGTTATCAGGGATAAAGAGGAACCATATATAATGACTGTTCTAGTTTGCTAGCTGCCAGAATGCAATATACCAGAAACGGAATGGCTTTTAAAAGGGAGAATTTAATGAGTTGCTAATTTACAGTTCTAAGGCTGAGAAAATGTCCCAATTAAAACAAGTCTATAGAAATGTCCAATCAAAGGCATCCAGGGAAAGATACCTTGGTTCAAGAAGGCCGATGAACTTCAGGGTTT
>PVIY010046623.1:0-18349 GCA_004026745.1 Myrmecophaga tridactyla | reverse complement strand
CAATAAGAGATAATAACTGTTAACATTTTATTGTTTTCTTTAATTTAGTTTTCTATTCATACAGACTTTGTAACTTTCTTTACAAAAAGCAAAGATCATGCTATATACATAATTTTGAAAATTCCTTTTTGCAATTTAATAAAATGTTATAAACATTTCCTTTGAACTAAACATTTTCCATATATTTTAATGGCTTTATTATAATACCATATAAAATATACAATTTGTTTAAATATAATTTAAATGCCTTGCTTCATGTGCTGTTGAATTTTTAGGATCTTCTAATTTTGTTTTTTTTCATCTCTTTTTACTATTATTAACAGTCCTGTAATACAAATCGTATTAGCCATGTCTTACACATACATGATGTTTTTTTTAGGAGAAGTTCATAAATGTAGCATTTTCCTTTAGGTGTAAAGGCTTTATCTTTGACTTTTTTGTCTATCTCTGGGGCAATTTCATGTAATGGTGAAGAGTTAGACCAGAGTTTGAATCATAATACCCTCTGTCAGTTTGAAGCTGTTGTGTACCCCAGAAAAGCCATGCTCTTTAATTCTCATTCAGTGTTGCTGGCTGGGATCTTTTTTATTGATCCATGTAGATGTGCCTCCACACATGCAAGGTGAGGTTCTTACTAGAACCCTTTAAGAGGGAATCATTTTGGAGAGTGCTAATAGAGCCCACGCTTCTACATCTCCAAAGCCAGAGAGCTTTGGAGATGTAGAAGGAAAATACCCCTGAAGAAGCCTTATGAAATGAGAAGAGAAAGCTAGCAGACATTGCCATGTGACTTTCTATCTGGCAGAGGTGTTCTGGACCCAGAGGCCTTTCCTGAATCACAGTCTCTTTCCCTGCGTGCTTTAGTTTGGACATTTTCACAGCCTTAGAACTGTAAACTTGCAATTTAATAAATTCCTTTTAAAAAGCCATTCCAGGGGGGTGCAAGGGTGGTAAAATTTTCACCTGCCATGCAGGAGACCCAGGCTCGATTCTTGGTCCATGTGCTTTTCCCCCCACCCCCTCAAAAAACAAACAAGCAAAACAGACAAAACAAAAAAATTCAACAAATGGTGCTGCAGTTATAGGATAGTTACATGGAAAAAATAACGAAATGTGACCGCATCACACAGCATACGAAAAAAAAAAAACTAAAGAAAAGAAAAGCCATCCCATTTCTGGTATATTACATTCTGACAGCTTTTACAAACTAAAGCAGATTTTGGTACCAGAGAACTGGGGTGCTGCTGCAATTTTCAAATACCAAACACATTGGAATGGCTTTTTAAATGGATAAGCAGAGATTCTGGAAAAGTTGTGAGGAGCTTGATAGAGAAGGCCTAGATTGCTTTGAAGAGACTGTTGGTAGAAATGTGGACTCTAAAGATACCTCTGATAAGGCCTTAGACAGAAATGATGCATGTGTTATTGCAAACTGGAAGGAAAATGATCTTTGTTTTAAAGTGGCAAAGAGTCTGGCAAAATTGACTACTGGTTTTGAACAGAAGGCAGATTTTAAAAGCCATGAACTTGGATATTTAGCAGAAGAGATTTCCAAATTAAAAGTGAAAAATGTGGCCTGGTTTCTCATTGTAGCTTTTAATGAAATGCGACTGGAAAGAGATAAGCTGAGAACTGAACTCTTGGGTATAAGGAAATCAGAAATGGATGGTCTGGAAAATTCTGTGGTTCCAGAAAGGGAGACTCCAGAGACTTGTGCCCCATATGAGGATTTCACCCAACATGGAACCAGTCAGCCATTTCAGAAAAAGCCAGGATTGGAGAAAGAGTTATCCAGGAAGGTTTTGTGAAAAGATCTATTGTCTAATTGTTATAATCTCTGTCTGCTACATAGAAAATCAACAAGAGTTTGTGGGATCTCTATAAATGGAACCACTGCCATTATGAACTAAAAGGGACAGAAAAGGGACAACCTGAAGGAAAAATAACTTCAGAGGCAGAACCATGGGAGCTAAGATCTGAAGCCAACCAGGAGAGCTGACCCACACAAGCACACACAGAGGGTGAATTTGCCCCGAAGGCAGAGGAAGGACCTTCTACCTTGATGTTCTAGAAGAATTGTGCCCCAGGCCTTGGAAAGGGTGGAGCACATTCCTTGGGGGTTGGGGAGAACCTGGCTGCCACCACATTGTTATGGAGAGGATATGGCAAAGAGCCCCAATGCTTGGAGAAGGTAGAGCCAAGAAAAAGGTGGTCTTCTGAATGTCTGTCAGGGTTGCAATTGTCACCCCAGCATTTGAAGAGAGCTGGGCTGTTGCATAAGCCCTTGGAAAGCATAGGATTGCTGCTTTCTAAAGCCCCGAGGATAAATGATTCTCAGACTTCGAAATCTAATGGAGTTTGAAATCTAATGGATTTCAGAGCTGTTTGGTGGTGACTCCTGTGTTCTTTCCAATTTCTCCTATGGAAGTGGGAATATGTATCCTATGACTGTCCCTCCTTTGTACATTGGCAGCAGATAATTTGTTCTGAGTTTTACAGGTCTATGGCTAGAGGAGAATTTTGCCTTAGGACAGACAATGCCTATAGCTCACTTTGTTGAGATTTTGTGCTATTTCTCACTTTGTATTGCATTTGTATTTTTACTGAAATGGTTTAAGGCTTTGTGATATTGAGATAGAATGAATGTTTTTGTATTTGGAAAGAACAAATCTTTTTGAGGTCCAAAGAATGGAATATACTGGTTTGAAACTGTCAGGTACCCCAGAAAAGCCAAGTTCTTTAATTCTCATTCAGTATTGTGGGTGGGATCTTTTTTTATGGTTTCCATGGAGCTGTGACTCACCCAGCTGTGGGTGGTAACTTCTGATTAGATGGTTTCCATGGAGATGTGTCTCCACCCATTCAAGGTGGATTTGCTAAATGGAGGGAACCATTTTGTAGAGTGTTGACAGAACCTACAGAGCCAGAAATCTTTGGAGATGCAGAAGGAAAAGACTCCCGGGAAGCCTTATGAAATGAGAAAAGAAAGCTAGCAGATGTCACCATGTGCCTTTCCAGCTGACAGAGGTGTTCTGGGCCTATCAGCCTTTCTTGAACCAAGGTATGTTTACTTGAATGCCTTAGTTTGGACATTTTCATGGCCTTAGAACTATATACTTGCAACTTAATAAATTCCCCCTTTTAAAGGCCATTGTTTCTGGTATATTGCATTCTGACAGCTTTTACAAACTGAAACATACCCCAGCCAGTTGCTTATTGTCTGATGTTGGACATTTTTTCTGTATGCCTCATTTTTTCTCACCTGTAAAATGAGGGTGAAAATAATACCCATGTTGATGGGCTGTTGTAGTAAATGAGTTAAGTGGACAGTACTTAATAGTGCTTGGCATTGAGTAAGCAAATAATAAATCTTAGCTATTATCTCTAATCTATTTCCTTTGTCAAGTAAGCAAAGTTAATCAGGAAATAGCTCCTGTAAAATAAAGCATAATTATATTCTTCAATAAGTGAATTATATATTAATGACTCCATTCCTTCAGTCCTTCTACCCAGGAACCATGGGCACCACAATCTGAATGAAACTTTATGGGGAGGGGATGTCATCTTGCAGATTTAAAAAACAAATCACTGGGAGGCCTTTGAAAGGCAGATTAATGTGTTGACAGATGAGGGGGGGATTTGAAAGTCTGAGAAGAAATTTATCATTTATGTTCTGAACAATAAAGTTTATTTACCACAAACTTGGTGAGGGCAGGGATATGGCTGTTTTGTTCACCATTAATATATGTAGCACAGTACTTGAACTCTCTAGGCTCTTGGTAAATATTCGTGGAATAAATAAATATTTATTAGCCAACAGCTCTATCTTTGTTGAATGTATTGCAAGATGTTATAAACATAAAGAAGGCTTTTTATGATGAACTGACAAGTAACAATGAAATTCTTGTCTGCAAGGTGGGATAGGGCCTTTGAGGCTTTTCTCCTGATTATTATTGGATTTGAGGGTGAGCAGATTCAGAATTAATGCAGGAGGCAGTTGCTGACAGTGACAGTGACTCCACTCCTCGATGCTGGCCGGGTTCTTTAATTCCTCTGCTCTTCCCATGTGTGTGTTCTGTCCTTATTGCAGCTGCTGGATCTGTTCTTACTGTGAAAATAGTGTTTCATTTCTGCCAACCCATGGGGTTTGGTGTTTAACAAGTTTCCCATTTTCTGAGCAAAATACCTGGTTAAGCCCCCTTCGGATGATGCAAGCATCTGCAATAATTTACAGCTACTGTGCCAGCCTGTGTTGAGTGACATCCTCTTTGTGGATGTGGTATAATTTATAATACTGGCATCAGCATCCACTCCTAGGGTGTTCTCAGTTCCGTCTGATGGCTCTGATATTGGATAACAGTGGCCGTCATGGGAGGAATGACTTTAGTTACTGCTGCTGAATTAAAAAAAAAAAATGTTGGACACAGTATAAATGGATTTTGCTCCCTTCAAAGTAGTGATCTTGGGCTAGATATAATCCTTTGGCACTTTCATTGATGGTTCTATTGCCCAAAATGTTTCCGGAATTCTTCTTTTTAAGTTGCCTTGAAAGCTTATGGCACATTCTTGTGAATGTTCTTGAATCTGACAGTATTCATTCTTTGTAGGAGGCTTTATTTTTAGAGGATGTTAAGTCATTGGCATCAAGTCCAGCAACAGAGATGGGTGATGAGGGCGAGGAATAACTGATTTTGTCCAAGGCAATGTATGATTTCATAGGTCTTTTAATTATGTCATCAGCCTTCTACATTTGTTCTGAACATAATTTCTTTTTAAGATAATGTTTTATATTATGAAGTATTTCGAGCATCCAGAATGCCATGGTACACATGGTGGGAACAGAAAGTCACGTTCCACATGACATTAAGCAGATGTTAACCTGTTGCTGTATTTGTTTTGGCACCTGTTCTTTCATCTTTTTCTCCTCCCTGCTTTCTCTCTGAAAGAAACTGAGATATTCCTAAAATGCAACTCCGCCTTCATCCCCATCTTCCTCCCTCCCTTGACAGTCACCCCTCTGCTGGACATGCTGTGATTCCCATGCATGTTTTTTGTGCTTTTTCTACATGTGTGTATGTGTGTGTGCATTACGTACCTTTGGGAGGAGTGTTTTTAAATGTACATGAATTGTATTATGCTATAATATATCCCTTCAAAGCTTGTTTTTTCACCCAGCCTTGTTTTTGAGATTTATTCCAGTTGATTTATTTTAACTGTTCTGTAGCATTTCATTATATGAATAAATCGATTTATTCGTCCACTCACCAGAGAGAAGGTTAAGATGGTTCCATCTTTTTGCTTTTACACGTAGTGCTATAGTAAATCTCTTTGTATATATCTGCTCAGGAATATGCGCTAGAGATTGTCTAGAGCAAGTATCTGGAGGAGAAATTGCTAGGTTCTAGAGTAGGAACATCTTCAATTTACTGGATGTTTCCAAACTGCTCTTCAAAGCAGTTGTAATTATGTTCCCGTCAGCAGTTACTGTTTCCCCATATCCACTTCATTTATCAGATTTTTAATTGCCAGTCTGATTGGCAAGGAGCTGTATCTCATTATTGTTTTAATTTGCATTTCTCTGCTTACTAATGTGATTGAGCATCTCTTCCTGTGTTTAGTGGCCATATGAGTTTCCTCTTTTGTAAATTGTTTATTCCTATCCTTTGCCAATTTTTCTATGCCATTGGCCTTTTAATTAATGATTTATATGAAGTATTTGTATTATAAATATCAATTCTTTTTCAGTTTTGATGGACTGCAAATCTCTTTTCCTAGTCTGTGGTTTGTGTTTTCATTTTTTGTGATGCCATTTATTGAACCAAAGTATGCAATTTTAGCACCGTCATATTTATTAGTAAGTGTTGTAACTAATTTATTAGTTACTGCTATAACTAATAAATATGTGCTTTCTTTTGCATCTTGTTTAAGAAGTCCTGCTGTACCCTAAGGTCATAAAAATAGTTTCCTATGCATTCTTCTAGAAATTTTGAAGTTTAGTGTTTTACAATTCACCTAGAATTGATATTTTGTAAATCATGTTATGTAAGAATCCAATCTTGTTTTTTTCCATATGGATACCCAGTTGTCCGAGTTTGGTAAATTGAATTGTTTCCCCACTGTCATATACCACATACTCATACATAGATAAGCATGTGTTTTGAGACTTTCTGTTCTTTGCCTATGGTGTGTTTTTCTACCATGAACCAGTTCTGCTCTGTTTTAATTACCATGGGCTTGTCGTTTTGGGTTGTATAAATTTCACCTTATTTTTCTACTTCAGAATGGTTTTGGCTATTTTAGTCTGTTCACACATCTAAAAATATTTTAAGATTGTGGAATCTCTGTCAGACTTTTGTTGGAATCGCACAGACTTTTTACAGATTATGATAATTTGCCCTCTTTAGATATTGGATTTTCTCTTCCACAAACACAGAATAGCTATGTCTATTTAGTTCTTTTTAAAATGCCCTTCAAAAGAATTTTATCATTTTGGTCATAGTCTTCTTATATATCTTTGTTAGATGTTTCTCTTAGTGCCCCACAGATTTCTTTGCTATTTATAATGGTGTCTTATTAATATCTTCTTCCACTGTTGCTGATATATACAGAGAAATGTTTACTTTTTGTATAGCTTGATGAAATTTTATTGAATTTTATGGTTTGCTTGTAGGCACACTTGCATTTCCTTAAAGAGACACATATATAATCTTTTAATAACGACAAATATTTCTTTTTTCAAATACTGCTGACTTTCACTTATTTTCCTTGTCTTATTGTGCTGGCTTGGACTTCCACTATACCACCTGTTCTGTAAATAAAGTCTTATTGGAATAAATCACATCCATGTTGTTATGTATTGTCTAGGTTCCTTTCATACTACAATAGCAGGGTTGAATAGTTGCGGTCAAGACATCTGGTTTGCGAAGTCTAAAATATTTACTATCAGGCCCTTTACAGAGAATTTGCTGACTCCTGCTCTACAGTGTTGAATACACTTAGTGATACCAGCCTTTTTTGTCTGATTCTTGACTTTAAAAGGAGAACTTGTATACTGTGCAATTCAGAATGATGCTGCTTGCAGGCTAGTTGGTTTGTGTCTTAAGTGGGTTAAGAAAGTACTCTTCCATTCTTAGGCTTATAAGAAATGTTGTTTGTTTTGTCTTGTTGTTTATAAGAGTCATGAAAGGTTGTTGAATTTTATCAAATGTGATTTTGGCATCTGAAAAGATTATCTTTTTTGTCACTTAAACATAATTTATATTCTCTTTTGAATTGTTCTATTATTTCAAGTTCCGGGGGCTAGAATCATCCCGTTTAATGTGCTTTTATAACTTGTGTGCTTAGTGCGCCTGACTTTTCCATGGGAATTGTTTTTAACATGTTGTGGGAGTTCTGAACTTTGTGTCTCTTGCACACCTCAAGGGCATCATTGGCCCAGGACCAATTTTTATGTGGATTTCTCACATTGGGCATTTCTGGGCTCTGTAGGTAGCCCAGATTTTGTAGCTGAAATGCTCCAGAGGCAGAGCTGTCTAAATTTTGTAAGGAAGCCCTTTGTTCTTCCCATCTGGAGTCAGAGACAGCTTTCTGAGCTGCTGGGACAATGCTTTCTCCAACCTCTTTTCCCTGCGGTTGCATTTCTTCCAGGGACCTTGCTTTGGGCAGCAGCCTCCTACCTTGGGGAGGCGCCACAGACTTTGCCTCTTGTCTTCATGTGTAAATTGAAATCTAATCCCTCACTCCCCCTGGATCAATACTTGTTGTAACCTTCTCCTCTCTCTGTGGCCCCCTGATGCTCAAGGGCAGCTGCAGAGTGGACACCTAGGCTTATTTCTAAGACACAAACCAACTAGCCTGCAAGCAGCATTCATTTAGTTGCTGCTTGAGTGTTTCTAGCACATAGTAATTTCCCCCTCTTTACTGCAGGTTTATCCATGCATTTTAAAGATACTGTATCTGATATTTCCAGGTGCTTGTAGGAGGAGTTTGTTGGTGAAGTGTGTCTGTGCATATGTGCGTGCACTATAAGCTCATTATCTTGATGCTATGAGAAGTCAGCCTCTAAATGCAATGTCAACATTCAAAACAAAGCAAAATAGCAACCCCCCAAAACTGGATTCCTGAGGGAGCTAACCATGAGCCATATAGTATATAGAGCCCTTTGACATTAGCTCATGTCATTCTGACAAAAACCTATAACTCTTTTTAAACACAGAGGGTAAGTACCTGGCACAACAGCTTGTCACAGGCACGGCCACACAAGGAACTCAGCTCTACCAGATGTTACCTCCTTTGAAATGGTCAGACAGCATTAATGTTGGGGTATCTCGTCTCAAGGTGACTGCTCTAAAGGTCAACGCTATGGTCCAGCTGACAAGCCTAATGTATTTACACTTCAGTCTTACTGGTAATTGTATAATAGAATCATAAATGTGTCAGTCTATGGGTATTTGTGATTTTGCATAGATTTAAATTCAAGAAAAATCTGAAAAGCATCAGCCTAGGGCTTATAACTGTTAGCAAAAGAATAAGGGTCCACTGCTAGCACCTCCCTCTGGACCTGGCAGAGCTTTGGGGGTTCAGAGGGACCCATTGATTTCCATGTCAGCAAGATTTTAGAGAATTTTACCTTACTGCAGATCTACTAAGATATGTTTAAGGACACATTGTAATGTATGTGGTTTATGGAAGGCCACACACAGAGATGAGTTTTTAAATCCCTTCTTGGCTTATTTGAAATCAAGGCATGCTGTCTATAATGATGGAATTAGTTGTTATTATATTTTGTGATTTAGGGAGTACAGACAGTAGCATTTAATCTCAGTTAATGGTTGAGGAAGGGTTCAAGGGCACTTCACCACAGCTCACCCTTGTTCACAATCTAATTTAGTGGCATCGTAATTTGGATTGGAAGACAGCCTGGGGAATTTTTACTCAGTGCTTGTAAGAACATTCTGGAACACTGCATGTCACCTGATGTTACTTGAGAATAAGGTGCTTGGGTGTTGTTGATTCTCCGTCTTACCTATCTGGGAGAGGTTGAGAAGTGGCAGAGTGTCTGTTCTACCAGCTGTGTTAATGAATTTGCCAAAATTTTTCTCAATAGGCATTTTTACTGAAGGAGCTGATCTTGCAATCCCTGTGCATCCAGAGTGGTCAATTATGAATCTACTAATTAGCTTGATGTTTGGTTTCCCAGCTAAATGAGCTCTTGTAAATACTGCCAGAATCTGGTTTTCTGAAGGCTGGTATAAGAGGGAAGGGATAGGATTGGGCCAAAGAGGCCATTGTGGGCAATGTCTTAAAGTCAAAACTTCACTCAACTCAAATGCCTTCCTTATCCAAACGGAATTCTATGGCTGGAAAGCATCCATTTTCCCCTTTTAACAAATGCTAACCTGTCCCAGGATGAGCTGGTTTTGCCTTCATTTTCAGTTTTTAGTATTTGTGGCTTCCATGGGGTGAGGTGGGGAAGCAGGTCTCCCCTCCTCTGCCTGATCCAGTGGAGGCCAGAATTTACTTTTTTATTTTAACATTTGTTCCCCCTATTATTTATTTATTTTTAATCCATATGTTTTACTCATCTGTTGATAAGGTAGCTAAAAGGAGCATCAGACACAAGGTTTTCATAATCACACAGTCACATTGCGAAAGCTATATCATTATACAATCATCTTCAAGAAACGTGGTTACTGGAACAGAGCTCTACATTTTCAGGCACTTCCCTCCAGCCTCTCCATTATAACTTAACTAAAAAAGGGGATATCTATATAATGCATAAGTATCACCTCCAGGATAACCTCCCGACTTTGTTTGAAATTTCTCAGCCATTGATGCTTTGTTTTGTCTCATTTCTCTCTTCCCCATTTTGGTCGAGGTTTTCTCAGTCTCTTGATGCTAACTCCCAGCTCATTCTAGGATTTCTGTCTCACATTGCTAGGGAGGTTTGCACCCCTGGAAATCATGTCCCACGCAAAGAGGGGGAGGGCAGTGAGTTTACTTGTCATATTGGCTGAGAGAGAGAGGCCACATCTGAGCACCAAAAGAGGTTCTCTGGGGGTGACTCTTAGTCTTAGTTTTATGTAGGCTTAGCCTATCCTTCGCGGGGATAAGTTTTATATGAACAAACCCCAAGATTGAGGGCTCTACCTATTGCCTTGGTTGTTCCCACTGCTTGTGAGAATGTCAGGAATTCTCCACATGAGGAAGTTGAATTTTCCCCTTTCTCGGCATTTCCCCAAGGGAATTTTGCAGATACTTTTAAATTCATTTTTCAAATCACTCTGGGATTTATTGGGACATCACTCAGGACAAACCTACAAAATCTCATGCCCTAATCAAGGTTCCATGTACTTATGGTGTTCAATTAAACTGTCCACCTAAGTTATATTAGGAAATACACTAGTCAAAATATAAATTTTGTACCAAATAAACATTTTTTGCTTTAGTCTCACACAACAGTTTAAGTTTTAAAATATGGATTACCATTTATTTTCAACACCCTGCAGTATTGACATTTCTTTGTTCTTCCTTATGCAAAAACATTTTTAAATTTGTACATTTAGTCACTATCATTATACCCTCTAGGCTTCCTAGATTATATCATGTCAGTCTTTATCGTCTATCATTCCTTCTGATTTCATTTATACCCACAGGCCTCCTCCCTCTATCATTCTCACATTCGACTGCATTCAGTGTACTAACATTATTGTATTACAGTTAGGTAGTATTGTGCTATCCATTTCTGAATTTTTACAATCAGTCCTGTTGTACAATCTGTATCCCTTCAGCTCCAATTACCCAATATCTACCCTATTTCTATCTCCTCATGGTCTCTGTTCTTAACTGAAATGCTCCAATTTCATGCACTAATATTAGTTCATATCTGTGAGACCATACAGTATTTGTCCTTTTGTTTCTGGCTAATCTCATTCAGTATAATGTCCTTAAGGTCCATCCATGCTGTTACATACTTCATAACTTCATTCTGTTTTACAGCTGTATAATATTCCATCATATGTATATACCACAGGTTGTTTAGCCACTTGTCTGTTGATGGACATTTTGGCTGTTTCCATCTCTTGGCAGCTGTAAATGATGCTGCTATAAACATTGGTGTGCAAATGTCCATTTGTGTCCTTGCCCTCATGTCCTCTGAGTATACCTAGGAATAGTATTGCCGGATCATATGGCAATTCTATACTTAGCTTCCTGAGGAACTGCCAAACTGCCTTCCAAAGCGGTTGTACCATTTGACATTCCCACCAACAGTGAATAAGTGTGCCTCTTTCTCCACATCCTCTCCAGCACTTGTCGTCTTCTGTTTTATTGATAATGGCCATTCTGGTGGGTGTGAGATGATATCTCTTTGTGGTTTTGATTTGCATTTCCCTAATAGCCAAGGAAGTTGACCATCTTTTCATGTGCCTTTTAGCCATTGTATTTCCTCTTCTGAGAAGTGTCTGCTCATGTCTTTTGCCCATTTTGTAATTGGGTTGTCTGTCTTTTTGTTGTTGAGTTGAACAATCTCTTTATATATTCTGCATACTAGACCCTTATCTAATGTATCATTTCCAAATATTGTCTCCCATTGTGTAGGCTGTCTTTTTACTTTCTTGGTGAAGTTCTTTGATGCACAAAAATGTTTAATTTTGAGGGGTTCCCATTTATTTATTCTTTCTTCAATGCTCATACTTTGAGTGTAAGAGCTAGTAAACTGCCTCCTTTTATAAGAGTTATAAGATATTTCCCTACATTTTCTTCTAAAAGTTTTATGGTCTTAGATCTAATGTTTAGGTCTTTGATCCATTTTGAGTTAATTTTTATATAGGGTGTAAGATATTGATCCTCTTTCATTCTTTTGCCTGTGGATATCCAGTTCTCTAGGCACCATTTATTGAAGAGACTGTTCTGTCCCAGGTGAATTGACTTGACTGCCTTATCAGAGATCAGTTGTCCACAGATGAGAGGGTCTATATCTGAACACTCTACTTGATTCCATTGGTCAGTATGTCTATCTTTATGTCAGTACCATGTTGTTTTGACCACTGTAGCTTCATAATACGCCTTAAAGTCAGGTAGTGTGAGACCTCCAACTTCATTTTTCTTTCTCAGGATATTTTTAGCTGTTTGGGGCATTCTGCCCTTCCAGATAAATTTGGGTATTGGTATTTCTATTTCTGAAAAGTAAGTTTTTGGGATTTCAATTGGTATTGCATTGAATCTATAAATCAATTTAGGTAGAATTGACATCTTAACTATATTTAGTCTTCCAATCCATGAACACGGTATGCCCTTCCATTTGTTTAGGTCTTCTGTGATTTCTTTTAGCAATTTCTTATAGTTTTCTTTGTATAGATCTTTTGTATCCTTAGTTAAATTTATTCTTAAATATTTTATTCTTTTGGTTGCAATTGTAAATGGAATTTTTTTTTGATTTCCCCTCAGATTGTTCATTACTAGTGTATAGAAACACTACAAATTTTTGAGTGTTGCTCTTCTAACCGGCCACTTTGCTGTACTCATTTATTAGCTCTAGTAGTTTTGCTGTGGATTTTTCGGGGTTTTCAACATATAGTATCATATCCTCTGCAAACAGTGAGAGTTTACTTCTACCTTTCCAATTTTGATTAGGCCAGAATTTTTTAATCTCTACAACTCCAGCTGCTCTGTTAATCCTTCTCCCTCTTCCTGGGAAGTAAGTGTGACTGTTCTCTTCCCAGTGTCTTGCTGTCTCCTCAATCTGAGCTTGTCTGACTTGGAACTCTTTCTTCCCTAACCTGCTCTTTGCCGAAGGCATCACATCTCCCAGTGCCCATCCTCTAGGCCTGAGCCTTCATCCTTCCCTGCTCTTTCCTTATCTAATCACCAGAGCTTCTCGACCTTGCTTTGAAATATGTGTCAGCAAAACCTTCCTTTCCACTGCCTTTGTGGGAAGGAAACCACAGCCTGGTTGGGTGCTTTGTATTCCATTTCAGAATTACCGTAACAGACTCCTGTGCGATTTTACCTCTCCCCTCACCAATCTATCCCCATTAAAACAGTAGCTAGAGCATGTAAGCCAACATCTGCATGCTTACTCCCTGCCAAGCACCAGCCTAAGTGCTTATATACATTATCTCATTGGACTCTCACAAGGCCTTTATTGTTCCTCATTTTAGTCCCATTGTACAGACAAAGGATCAGACTTTCCAAGGTCACTGATCAGGAAGTGGCTGAGCCAGAATCTCAATCCAGGTCTGACTGTAGCCCCAGATGCCTCCTAACCACTAGCTCACACTACCTCTACCTTTCTGCCAGGTATCCCGAAAACCCTCCATTGATCTCTCATCCCTTTGCCAGAATCCTTTCCTTTCCTGTTTCTGCAACTTGCAGGGAAAAATCCAGATGATTTTGAATACCAGCACTGGGCCCCCTCTTCACCTGTCTTCTGGTTTTATATGAGTTCCCTCCTGTGACAACCTTTGCTGTCCACACACAAATGTATCTGGCGGCTAGACATAGCTACATCTTTGCTCATGAGGTGAGGGCTCTTCCACTCCCTCCTTCCTCTTTTCTTTATCTGCTGAAATTCATTCTTAATTCATGACTCAGGCCAGACTCTCCACCTCCTCCTTCACCACCATCTCTGTCCTTCTTTACCTGCATGCTTCCCTGTCCGATAGCGTGTCCTTCCTGTTTTAGGGCAATCCTGATTTCAGATGCACTTCACCATCCTCTGGCCATCTGTGGCTCTCATAGTCTCCAGCATCAACTTGGCCTTCCTGTTCATTTCCTTAGCACCTTTCACCCGTGACTCTAAAATATTGAGGAAAACTCGGACATTCAAATGAGCTTAACTTCTTGAAGCAATGGTCTTAGGAGATATAGACTTATGTCACAAAAGCTTCCCATGGCAGGGAACAAATTTGGTGGTGCTTCCTTTTCTAAATTACCTTCCTGTTACCTAAGAAAGTCAATTTCCTTCTATTAGTCACTGCGACTCAGTTTTGGATTCCTGATGGCGTGAGTCCAGTTCAGTCATCCATCCGAGTCATCGGAAGGACTCCATTTGAAAATTGACTGTTTCCCTAAATCAAATCTATCCTCGAGGGATTAAAACTAGATATTTATTAGAATGTGCCACAGGAAATTCCGACTTGAGAGTTCTGAAAATGTTTATTTCATGTTTAGGAAAACAGTATCAGAGGATGGAATTGGGAGAAAAACAGGACTGGAATGTTTCTTTTATTTATTTAACCCACTGCCCCTCACTTCTCAGAGGAAGGAAGAGGGGAGAAAAAGGAAGGAAGGGAATGAAAGGAGAAGCATTCAGAGACAGTATGAGTCCTGGGGAAGCAGTTAAAGCTTCCCAAAGAGAAAATGAACAACACCCCCTCTATCCCCTAAGGCTTCCTCTGGAGAGGACTGAGCAGGAAATTTAGTTTTAAAAATGGAACCAGGGTAGTGTGACAGTGGCTCTGTGCCACATTTCTCGCCTGCCATGCCAGAGACCCAGGTTCAACTCCCAGTGCCTGCCCATGCAAAAAAAAAAAAGAGCCAGACGTGGTCTGGTGTAATTAGAAAGATGTATGGTGGATCCTGGAGGAACAAAGTAAAAAGGCCTTGGGACAGTCAGGCAAAGGAATGCCATTTATTTGCAAACATTTTCCTCTGGTATAAGGAGTTCTACTGAGTGGGAGGTTGAAGAACAGAGGGATTGGCCCAGGTTAGGACAAGGTCATGGTCCTCTTTATTCTTTCTGGGGAGAAAGACCTTCCTATGACTCCATGATTTGGAAGTTCCCTCAACAATAAGCTCATTGAGAGCTGCCACTAAATTTTGTTTTACTTTATACTTCTGGAACTCAGCACTGTGTCTGGCACACGATAGGGATTCAGTAAATATTTGAATAAGAGAATAAAAAAATAATTGTTGCTGGAAGAGGTTGAGACTTAATTCTATACTGTCATTTCTGGTAGTGGCCACCAGGTGGTGCCACTCTTAAGAACAGTCACAAATGAAATCTGTGGTGGAAAACTGAGAGAAGCCTTAGGTCTTACTCACAACCCTCTATTGTGCATGCCTTCCAACAATTTATCACAATTCTTGCTCCTAAAGTGGAGTGTGCATGCAGGTTTCTGGTTAAAGTGGCTGTCACCCACTTCCTTTATTTAAGTCAAGTTCATGGGAGGCCCACAAGAATCTCTTAGAAGGGTTTTCAATTATGCCTAAACTTTGGGATTCGAAACCAGTTTTACTCTATGCTTGCACTATGCCATATGGATTCCCATTGCTCCTGATTGTCCTCTGGCCTCCAAGAGAACATATGCTCCCATCGGTTCCATATTTTCTCTGAAATTCTTCCCCAGAGCCATTTGTGGCTTCAGACCCAGTTCTTATGGGTTGAAGATTGGGTACTCCTACATTTTTTAAGCTGCTACCTACCTAATGAGCACCTGCTTTGAACTTGTGGTCTATATTTTCAGAACAGTTTCACCAAATGGGCATGCATGAGGAGCCAGCTCTCTGAACTTGGGCAGTTTTCCCAGAGTAACCCAGCTAGGAAGTGGCTGAGAGGGGATGCAACCCAGGACCATCTGAATGCAGGCTGAAGCTATCATTACAGTTTTCATGGAAAGTAATTGAATGTCTCTGTATGATGAGATCCAAATACAATGATATAACAATTCAGATATGGTAAACATTTTTCATGCAGTTTAGGGTCTCATAGCATTTTTGAGCTATTTATGAATTGAGCAGCTTCCCATTCAGAAAGTAGAAAGGAATTCTGTTGAGGGAGTAGAAAGGACAGCTGGTATTGGGTGAATGTGGGACCCAGCCAGGAAATGTTCTGCTTGACTGACATTGTTTCCATTCTACATGTGGGGGTCTTACAAAGTGAGGAGTGGATATATACTGATTAGTATGGCATGCTTGTCCAATCTAATAAGCTGTCTCTACTGGACTGAAACTAGCTTTATCATCATGTGTTGTTGCTTATCAGCAACCCTGTAGGGTACGTTCCATTTTCTCGAAAAACCTCTGAGGAAATTTTTTGTTTCGTCTTCTTGAAAAGCCCTTCTCAGGAATGGGACCCAACCTAGCAATGCCTAATGGAGTTGGCCACTAACTTTTTCTTTACAGTGTCCCCCCTTTTATCATTTTGGAAAGTTGACCAAAACATTCCATTTACCACCATTGATTTCTTTTCTTGTCAGGTGATTGAGTAGGCTTGTCAGTTGTTTTTTATTCCATTTTCCCTTCTCATTTTTCACGTTTGTTTCCTTCCTTGATTGCAGTGAGATTTGCTGGTTAGCTGTTGGATTACATTTAAGACCCTTGGAAAGGGGTCACTTACTCAGTTGGTAGATTGCAGGTATGGCCTTCTCTGAGTCAGAGTGTCCATTATTGTGGCTTTAGTCTTGGCCCATGGGAGACATTCCCATTTCTACCTCATTTTCCTCTTGATTGGCTAACTTAAGAGCAACCACCTTTCTTGAGATTGACAAGGAATTGGAACAGAATCATGAAATACAGTTTGTAAAACAACAACAAAAATCATACAGATTAATACAATTAAAAGCATAAATCCAAAACACACTTAGTTTGTTCCCATATTCCATTAAACTAAAAACCTAGGTTAGGAAATAAGTCTTCCCATTGAAATGTTTGAGTCTGTATAGTACCATGAAACACCTTAACTTGGTCCTTCAAGATATTTATATTCATAAAAGCAGCTTTGTTCCTGGGCAAAATATCCAGAATCTGTCTGTTTTGCAAGACTGCTGATGCCAAACTATCAACTATCAAAAAAGCTCTGTTTCATAATCTTAGATATATTTATAACTCCGTGCTTCAAATCCCATGTTCCTAGGGAAGGTATAATGGTATGTATGAAAGAGTGAAACCCTGTATTATTATGGTAGGTCAAGAGTTTGGGAGTATTAACCCTCCTTTGTCAGTTTGAAGCCTCATGCACAAAAGACCCTAAGTTAGCTTTCTGACTGGCATTTAGGGTAGACAATGTATGCAATATCACAGGATCCAGTTCAATTTACAGGTAGGCAACAAAACCCATGCAGTTAGCTGCAGTTTACAAAGGAGATGCAAAATAGCTGAGACAGTGAACAGGGACAGAATCTAATAATTTACAGGAGCATGCTATAGTTTCTATTGAAACACAGAATTTCTCTATAGTTACCCTCCTCCTCATCAATGATAACCCCAAAGAAAGATTATTCTTGATCATAAAATAAGACTAGTTTTATTAGAGTTGGCCTGATTATTTACATAGGTGCAGCCTATGTAAATAATAGGCCCTTTTAAGTTTTGTTGAAGTTGAAGCATTCTGGCCTGTAACTGATTACAAGTGTTTTCAGGGAAAATACATCAACATAGTGCATTTGCTAAAGAGTGTTTCTTTTGGGAGAAAATACATTGACATTTCTGTCTGTCTCCAGTGTCTTGTCTGTGGCTACAGTAACACATAGCCATCAGAACAGATTTTAAATCCATTTTATTGGTCAATAACAACTTGTTTTGGTGAATGTACTTTTTTTAACATTTTTTTATTGTGAAATATATACGAAAAAGCAATAAATTTCAGCATACATTTTAACAAGTAGCTATGAAACAGATTTCACAGTTCGGTACGGGTTACAGTTCCATAATTTCAGGTTTTTCCTTCTAGCACCTCCAAGACACTGGAGACCCACAGAAATATCAGTATATTGATTCAGCAGTCATACTCATTTGTTAAATCCTATCATCTCTGTTATACTCCTCTTTAGATAACATGTATACCTAAAAGCAATACATTTCAAAGTATATCACAACAAATAGTTGTAGAACAGATTTCACCGTTTGGTATGAGTCACAATTCCACAATATTAGGTTTTTATTTCTAACTGCTCAGAGGTTTAAATGAAATATCAGTAAAATGATTCAGCACTTGTTTGTTAAACCCAACTTTTTCTGTAGAACTGCACCGTCACCTCTGATTTTTCTCACACTCTGTAAGGGTATTTGGGCTATGCCCATTCTAACTTTTTTTTTTTTTAACTTTTTTTACTGTACAGTATAACATATATACAAAGCAAAAAAAAAGCAGTAGTTTTCAAAGCACTTTTCAAAAAGTGGTTACAGGATATAGATCCCAGAGTTTCTCATGGGCTACCATACGATCCTTTCATATTTTTCCTTCTAACTGCTTCAGAATATAGGGGGTTAGAGGGCTTAAATACTTTTTATCATCACAATAGACTTTTTTTTTTTAACCTTCTTTCTTTGTGAACAATAACATATATACAAAAAAAAGTATAAATTTCAAAGCACAGCACCATAGTTGTTGTAGAACATATTTTAGACA
>PVIY010046622.1:0-18351 GCA_004026745.1 Myrmecophaga tridactyla | reverse complement strand
GTTTTTGCATGAGGAAGAACAAAAGAATGTCATTACTGCAGTGTGCTGAAAATAGATGGTACTTAATATTTTAAAATTTCAACTAATGTGTGAGACTAAAGCAAAAAATGTTTATTTGGTACAAATCTATACTTTGACTAGTGCATCTCCTAATATAACTTATGTAGATAGTTGATTGAACACCTTAAGTACATGGAACATTGTATAGGACATGAGATTTTGTTGGTTTGTCCAGGTGATGCCCTGATGAATCCCAGAGTGATTTGATCAGTGAGTGGAAAAGTATTTGCAAAGTCCCACTCGGGGAATGGTGAGAATGGGGGAAAACTCAACTTCACCAAGTTGAATTCTTGATATTCTCACAAGCAGTGTGGACAACCAAAGCTATAGGCTGAGCCCCGAGTCTTGGGGTTTGCTCATATGAAACTTAACCACACAGGGAATAGGTCAAGCCTACTTAAAATTAAGCCTAAGAGTCACTCCCAAGAGAACCTCTCTTGTTGCTCAGATGTGGCCTCTCTCTCCAGCCAACAAGCAGACTCACCACTCTCTCCCTGTCTACGTGAAACATGACTACCAGGGGTGTGGATCTTCCTGGCAGCGTGGGACAGAAATCCCAGAATGAGCTGAGATTCAGCATCAAGGGATTGAGAAAAACTCTAGAATGAGCTGAGACCCAGCATCAAGGGATTGAGAAAACCTTCTCGACCAAAAGGGGGAAGAGTGAAATGAGGCAAAGTATCACTGGCTGAGAGATTCCAAAAAGAGTCGAGGGTTATCCTGGAGGTTATTCTTATGCATTAAGTAGATATCACCTTTTTAGTCAAGATGTAATGGAGAGGCTGGAGGGAACTGCCTGAAAATGTAGAGCTGTGTTCCAGTAGCCATGTTTCTTGATGATGATTGTATAATGATATAGCTTTCACAATGTGATTGTGTGATTGTGAAAACCTTGTGTCTGATGCTCCTTTTATCTACCTTGTCAACAGACGAGTAAAACATATGGAATAAAAATAAATAATAGGGGGAACAAATGTTAAAACAGATTTAGTTTGAAATGCTAGTGATCAATGAAAGGGAAGGGGTATGGCCTGTAAAATTTTTTTTTTTCTGTTTGTTACATTTTTCTGTTGTCTTTTTTATTTCTTTTTCTGAATTGACGCTAATGTTCTGGGAAATGATCATGATGATGAATATGCAACTATGTGATGATATTGTGAATTGCTGAGTGTATGTGTTGGGAATGTTTGTGTTTCTTGTAATTTTTTTAATTAATAAAAAATTAAAAAAAAGACTGTATTTTGCTTTTATTTCACTTAGAACCACGGCAATAGACTAGGTGCTCATGCATGGTTATTACACTGGTTGGGCTTAGTAAACTAGAAAGTATCCATGGGCGTCATCTAAAAAAAGTCACTTAGGACTTTGTTAAAGATGGCAGAAATAACAAAATTGTCATTCATTTGGCTCTTGCTATACCAAGTTAATACTGAAGTTTTAAAGAATTGCGTGGATCCTTGCTTATGCTAGTTTCTAAATGCACCAGTATAAAAGCCGAATTTAATATTCTGAAACAGTAAAGTGGATTAAGAAATGAGTTTAGTAAAATTGCTTTAAAAGGTTTACTTTACTTTTAAAAGCATCTGTTGCTCCAGGTGCATGGTTTTTATCTGGATGAAACTTCAAAGCAAGCTTTCTATAAGCTTTTTTCAAATCTTCATCACCAGCATCTTTCGTAACTCCAAGTACTTCATAGTAATTTTTACATTTGTTTATGCTGTGAACAAAAGAATTTGTTAACGTAAATTTCAGGGAAGAACTTCATATAATATCTCTGATTGTTAATTTATTAGAATAGTATAAAGAACTGTATGTGGATTATTTTCTCAATATCAAATAATAGCTTATCCCTTTAAGGGTTAGTGTGCTTCTTTCTCTTTCTTAATTACAGACTATTCCTCTAAACTCTTTCCAGTCTACGGAGTTGGCCACAAGAATGTCCTCGGTGAAATTTATCACAACTAGGGAAGCAAAGCAAATGATAATTGTGTATGAAGAGCAGTACACACACTGTAAGTACAATTAGAGGATAAAGAACAATTTTATAGTACTCTTAAGTACATAAAGAAATTTCAGAGCTCCTTGCAAGTATTTTGCAGCTAGGGATTAATATGCAATACATCCCAAGAAAATTCTGTTCTTGCATAATGTAAATCCAGTCAAGTAGCAAAGCAATAGGTTAGTGCATTTAAAACAATTTGCAGTATCCTGTGGTTTAAATATCAAAGCAAGTTAATTCAGCGTGGCTATACATAAGAGAATTCCTTGTGTTCACTGTATGAACAAGAGAAAATTCTTACTAAAATGTATCATGGAACTCAAAATATTTGTCACACTAGATTTTCGTTTGGTGAGCACACTTTGAAAGATTACTTAAACAGTTTATAACCTCGGAAATGTAACAAATTTAAGTCAGCAGTCTTTAAAGTATATGAGGAATAGGAAAAAAATATTCTGAATGGAGCAGAGAACATTAATTTTGGATATTAATGTTCTCCCGCAACTTGGTAGTCTTCCTTCTGTAAATTCCATTTTATATTTAAAATATTTTTTGTGACGCATTTGTTGACTTTAGTTGTGATCTATGTGGGGATGACTTGATGACAGAGAGAGTAACAGGTAAAGGATCTGAAGCATAATTAACTGCTCACTGGCAGCACAAGAACTACATAAACTGACTTAAACTTTTCAAAGAGAAAGAGACAAGATCTATCTCGTTTTACTGCTGCACATATT
Source organism: Myrmecophaga tridactyla (assembly GCA_004026745.1). NCBI lineage: Eukaryota > Metazoa > Chordata > Mammalia > Pilosa > Myrmecophagidae > Myrmecophaga > Myrmecophaga tridactyla. The sequence goes on along the minus strand of PVIY010046622.1, from coordinate 15,555 downwards.
AGCAATCACAATGCTTGGCACATGGTAGGTTTTCAGTAAATAGTTTTGGAATGAATGCGACTTAGCTCTCTTTTTGTAATGCAAACCATCCATCATTTGCTATATAAACAAAGGGTAAAAAGAGAAGACATTATATAAGATTTAGAAATGTACAGAAATTTTATTATAATCATATCAACAAAAATCTGTTGTCTTCTTTATAGTAATAATTTTGGATTTTTTCTACTCTAGATACTTAAGGCTACAACTTTATTTAGTAAACATGGCATTTCCTTTACCTAATCAGTAATATTTATTGAGTATCAACTATGTCCAAGATGGTGTTCTGGGCACTTTACATCAGTGAACTAAACAGAGAATGACCGCTACCTTAGAAGAGACCTATTCTCGTAGGTTTGTTTAGTGACTATATGCAGAAAAAAAGGGGAGGGAGACATTTATAGGACACCTACTGTGTATCAGGCAAGGTCCAAAATCCCATATCCATGTTCCCAAATCCACAAAGCTCTGAAAAATGAAAGTATTCTATAACTAACTGGACGGCAAAAAGCTGACTTAAACTCTTTTAGAGGCAAAATTTGACATGAATAGATGTGAAACTATGACAGAGTCTTCATTTACCCCATTAAGTGTGAATATTTGTATATTTTGGGCAGAAATGTTACTAGCTGGTAACAGGCTACTATCAAAGACTCTGCTAAAACATGTAATATAGAATATATGCTCCTTATTACCTCTCTAAAATATGAAAAATTCTGAATTGAAAAATATATCTGATCCCAAAGATTTCATATAGAGAACTGTGGAACTATTATGCTGATTATTTTAAACAAATTATCTCATTTACTCCTCAATAGGAAGTTATTATTTCTATTTAATCAATGAGGAAACTAAGGCTCGGAATGGTTCAGCAAATTGCCAGAAGTTACATAGCTATTTAATAGATGGGAACCAGAATTACTTCTTCAACAAAAGTCTACTGAGCATCTATTCTCCACTAGACACTGTTTTAGATGCTACAGAGGTGAATAAAACAGTGAAATATTCCTACTCATATTAAATTTACAATCAAGGGAGGAACAGGCAGTACAGAAATATAAAAGTAAAATGTAAAGGATATCATATGATGATAAGTATTTGGGGAAAATTAAAGTGGCAAAAGGGAATAGGGAATGGAAGGGGAGGCCTGATATTTTACATAGGGTAATCAGAGAAGGCCTCACACAGAAGGATTCAAACCTTAGTTTGTCTGACTTAGAAATCCTGCTGTCTCAGAAGCAGAATAAAAAAGGAAAGGAGCCTGTTCAGACTCCAGGATTAACCTCTCCCTTTCTATTTATTTCTTACAATCAATGTTTAAACAGACTCTTCCCTCCTAGATATCTGAAATGATTTTGGTGCCTAGAAAACGCTGCTTCTGCTTCCCTTCTTGCTTTGCTAGTTTTTTAAGTGCTTCAAACTTCAGCTTAGCTCTTCACTTTCCCAAGAGCCGAAATACCTCTAAACTAGGTTTGATGTCCCTCTCTCTGAAATTAGTTCTATTACAGCAAATACCAAAAGGTGATGCAGTTGTCTATCTACTTGTCTGACTTCTCTTTCAGAGTGAAGGCTTGCTCACCATATATACTGAGAGATATATGAATGGAAAGGTGGATGGATGGATGACGTTCAATTTGAGTGCAGGAATGGTAAAGAGCTGAAAGTCATGCTGGGAACAAAGGTGATGAGTGCTGTAATGAAAATGTTGTTGGCACCAAAATTAACTGGGAATAGAGAACTAATTAACAGAAGTAGAATAGAGAATGGGGCAAGGAATAGACCTAAAATTTGGCAGACACTACCAAAATGGAAAAACTAAGAAGTGATAAACACTGAACAATCTTAAGGTCATTACTATTTGGTTTGAATGCATAAGATGTTTAATTATGTAACAGATTAGCCTTCTAAAATTTTGTTTTTTTCATATTTTCTGAACACAAAAAGCAGGGCAATAGAAAAAGGCGACCAAGAAAAGAGTTACTGGACAGTGTAGAGAAGGTTGCTTACTGAATTCACAATCCTCTAGAGATGGGTCATAAAGCTAAGAATAGCTATACAAAGAAAAGAGGATAGACAGGAAAAATAATGATTTTACTAATTCTTAGCAGTGTCTACCCCACAATATTTCACCTGTACTGAACTTTTGTACATATTTGAGGAGAAATTATTTGAGAAGCCAGTATATGTCAAGTAATTCTCCAAACAGGCACGTTTCAAATGTGCACATTTATCAAACTTTTCATACCTGAATGAGAAATTACCAAATATTTAAGTCATACTGTTGTTCATCATGTTTTTATTCATCAACTGCATGCATTTGTCATATTTTTTTTACCACTGGTTCTTTTTGAAAGATTCAAACCCTATCTTCTCTGTTTCCATCAAAAGATCAAAAGAAGAAAACAAATGAAATGAAAAAGAGGTAATGCATTCACTAATATGACAGGAAATAATGTGCAAGAAGACAAAAAATTTAACAATGGGAAAAGTACATCTGATTCAGGCTTTATGTCTTCTTTAATGTATGAAAGCACAGTGGATGGGGAAGAAAGGTCATCTTCCAATTCTTTTTTTTTTCATGCATTATAGCTGATTATATAAACACACTCAAAGTTAGTTGGCGTAGGAAAATACTTGCTTATTCCTGAAACGAAGCATTATTTATAAATCTGTCAAAATGTCTTTTCATTTAAAGGTTTAGGGCTTCAATCAATTCCTATATTCAAATCCCCATAATTCAAATGACTAAACAGTTGTTTAGAAGTGTTTGAATTGATAAATATAATGGTGGTCAATGAATGATTTTACACTAATCATCTGATTTTTTATATGAGATAGTTTAGTTTCAATGAGATAATTAAAACTTCCTCATATTAGTCCATGACACATTTTACTCAATTATTTTTCAATATATTTCAACTCAAAGACAATACACGGTTCTTAGCTTCACAAAATGTTAGCTTTATAAAGTAACAAACTTTTTTTTCAGTCTTCACTACAAGGTAGCTCTTACTTATGCAATGAATGCAGTATTATTGCATGGCTTCTCCCCATTGAGCCAAATTTGTCACCAAGCAACTTGTTCGCATAATCATGCCGAACCAACAAGACAACATGGCTTTCTACAGAAAAATCCCCCGTGTATAGATAAAACAAAAACATACAGCATGTGTTTGTTAGTGATGTGTACCTCACTAAAGCAACATTTATGAAAGTTAATATAATGAATAAGAGCTATATGATTTAGCAAGCAACTCATATTTATATAAGACATTGAATGAAGAATTTTGAATGACTCAGGGTTTCTATTAAAGAATGTTCCAATCACATAGTTTCTAAAGGAAAAAAAATTACACTTGTTTAATTAAAAAGGTATAATAAAATTATTGACCAGAAAAATCAATGTCTAATGAAGGTATGATATTAAACTAATTCTCCTATCTAAAAAGAATTCAATTTTGTGAGAAAACAGAAGCCAACAAAAAGGAATTTCCTCAACATTTTTTTCTCCATCTGCTCAACTCTGGTCACATACAAAATGGATCTGCACCTACTACCTTCTTTCATTCTTCCACTGTCAAATTGTCCCCTGGCTTAAAGCTGGGTCCACTGGCTTTTAGAGAACCATGTGTAATTTATATACGTATAGGTGTGTGTACACACACACATGCATACATATTTATGCATAGTAATTATCAGTATATAAAGCATAAACAAATAATTGTCAGTACATACGTATACATAAATAAATAGAAACAAATATTATCAAAACTAAAACAGATAGCACTGTTCTTCCTTCCTTATTCCTACCACCTACTAGGCTATGCTTCTTTTCCTTTCAAGACTAGCCTCGAGGGTAGAGGAAAGGAAGAAAAAATATTTAAAACTTTCTAGTTTCTGGAAATTTCTATTTTCCAGAGTTTCCAATTATAGATTTTTGATGATCTTTCCAAATATACAGGTGATTCTATAGCCTTTCTTAAAAAAAAAAATTATCCTAAATAAAAAATCACCTAAATACATTTAATTTTCTTTTGGGTGCTTCATCTGAGAGTATGTTTTCCCAATATAAAGTAACTCCTACAGGGAAATGTAATTTGTTTTAGGATATACTGTACTAGAATGCCTTTCAGCACATTGCTTAATTAAAGAGTTTTCTGAAAGAAGTCCAAAGGCAAGTCTCTTTTTGTAGCTACTTCTGACACAGTAGTACAGTTATCAATGCTAAATACCAGCATTATTTACATTCTCAAAGTGCTATGCTACCATTCAGGCTAATCAAATAGCCTTTATATCAGCTTTAAAATGATTAAGGGATCTTTTTTTTTATTGTGGATCACATTCAGAAAAAACAAAACACCAATTTACCATTTAAATACATATTTTAAAAAGCAGAATATTAATGGCTTTTTAACTGATTTAAAAACTAATACTAGGTGATAGCAAAGTCAGCTGGATGGATAGTGGAATAAGAAGCTCCGAAATCCCATACGCACATAAAAATATTGAACAAACAGAACTAACTTTCAGAACCCTGAAAAACAGTCAAAGTTAACAGCAATTTAAGTGAATGTTGAATCAAGAAAAAGGCAACTTAAAAACAGTAGAAAAGCCTCACTGCATTTTTACTAGCACTTCCCCCATCCTTGCCATGGCTCAGCATGGGGACATCTTGTTTTCCCAGATTGGATCCCTAGTCCCAGGTTCTGGAGGGAACATAATACCCCTTATTTGCAGACTGGGATGAATAATGTTTGTTCCAACCTGTCTAGTGACAGGCTGGAGAACAGAGCCAAGGCACTCATCTCTGTCTCATTTGTTCCAGAACTCAATCTAGATAGACAAGTGGCTGGCGTGGCCACTAAAACACAAGAAAAAAAAAAAAACAATCAAACTGCAGCTGCCCGAGCCAAATGTTACAGATAAGACATACAATATAGTATGGAATGAAAGGGGCCGCAATGAAAGGCTGCAGAGAATTTCTTTGGGGGAAATAGGGCATTCAGACTATCTATATATATGGGAGAATTTCTAAGGCCATGTCCAAGGCAAGATGCATGCTCAGAAAAGACCTAAGAGGACCTTAAGCTTTCAACTCAGGCAGTTCCTTAGGCTCAATGCAAGGCTGGCTGAATGTTAAAGGAGTACCCCAGCACAGAACTAAACTGCAAAAAAAAAAAAGAGAGAGAGGTACGGTTTTCCTATTTTTGTTATTATTAGCAGTGGTGGTGTTAGGTCCAGGTGTTCAAGGAAATCTCTGTCATAATACAAGCTAAATACAACCTTAATGAACAGACACTTCAGTGAATAAAATGTCAAGGAAAACAGGTTTTGCATAAATAATACGGAAAAATCACTTAATAGACTACTAGAATCTTCAACAGTAAGAAAAATCCCCAGCAAGTCCTGGGGATGGGGTAAAATCTGATTTCCAGAGTTAACAAATCAAAATATTCAAAAGACCAGATTTCAAGAAAACCCACAAAGCATACAAAGAAAAAGGAAAAGATGAGCCATTCAAGAGAACAAAATAAAGTAATAGAAATGATCACAGAAGATACCCAGACACTGGACTTATTAGACAAACACTTTAAAACACTTGCCTTAAATATGCTCAGAAAGCTAAAGGAAAACAAGAATATGGATATGTGAACAAAATGAGAATTTCAATAAAGAGATAGAAATTATAAAATGAAAACTGAACACAGATTCTGTAACTAAAACGTTTAATAACTGAAATAAAATTCCCTGGAGGGATTTGACAGCAAATTTGAGCTGGCAGAACAAAACTTAGTGAACCTGAAGATAGGACAATTGAAATTATCCAATCTGAGGGGACAAAAGAGAAAAAAAATTAAGAAAATGGAAAGAACCAAAGAGACCTTAGAATAACATCACACACAACACTAAATGCATTACGGGAATCCAAAAGGACAAAAGAGAAAGTGGTAGGAGAATATATGAAGAAATAATGACTGAAAATTTACCAAATTTGAAAAATGATGTCACTATACACATCCAAGAAGCTCAACAAAAAGGATAAACTCAATTAGTTTCAAATGAGACACATAATAGTCATACTGTCAAATGCCAAAGACAAAGATCTTGAAAGTAGCAAACAAGAAGCAACTTATCTCATATGAGGGATCATAAATGAGACTAAGTGTCAATTATTCCTCAGAAATATTTCAGGTGCTGAAAGGAAAAAACTATCAACCAAGAATTCCATATTCAGCAAAACTGCTGCTCAAAAATAAGGGAGAATTTATTCACCACACAACAGCAGAATATACATTTTCCTCTAGGGCACCTAGATCATTCTCTAGGATTGACCACATATTAGGTCACAAAACAAGTGTGAATAAATACAAAAAGACTGACATCATAAAAAAAAATACCTTCTCTGACCACAATGGAATGGAGCCAGAAATAAAAACAAAGAGAGAAATTTTCTGAACTGGAAAATTCAGAAATATGTGGAAAATTAAACAACACATTCTTAAACAATCAATGGCCCAGAGAAGTAAAAGGGGCATCAAAAAATTCTTAGAAATGAAGGAAAACAAGAATACAAGAGACCAAAATTTATGAGATTCAGCAAAGGCAGTGCTGAGAGGGAAAATTATAGCTCCAAATGCTTACATTCCTTGAGGAATCAGTAAAAGAGGAAACTAAACCCAAAGTTAGCAAAAGGAAGAAATTAATAAAGATTAGAATACAGATAAATAGAACAGAATAAATAAACAATAACAAAAGCTGGTTCTTTGAAAACGGCAATAAAACTGATGAATTTATTGAGCTAGATTGATAATGGGAAATAGAAAACACAAATGACTAAAATAAAAAATGAAAGTGGGGCATTACTACTGATCTCACAGAAATAAAAAGATTATGAGAATAACATAAATGATTGTATAATATCAAATTATATAACCTAGATGCAAATACCTAGACAGAAATAAAAATTACCTAAATTGACTCAAGAAGAAATAGAAAATTTCAACATATCAGGGACTGAATAAATAATTAAAAACCTCCCAACAAAGAAATATCCAGGACCAGATGGCTTCACTGGTGAATTCCACCAAATATTCAAGGAAGATTTAATACCAGTCCTCTTCAAAATCTTTCAAAAAATTGAAGAGAAGGAAAACTTAACTCATTCTATAAGCCAACATTACCTTAATGTCAAAGAGAAAGACATCACAAGAAAAGAAAATTAAAGATAATTTTCCCTTATGAATATATGTGTGTGTGTATATTATCTTCAATAAAAACTAACAAATCTCAAGTCACATGAAAAAGATTATACACCATAACATGTGGAACTTACCCCAGGAACACAAGGGTGATCAGCTTATAAAAATCCACCAATATATTATATCACATTAATAGAATGAAAGGAAAAAAAACATGATTTCAATAAAGGGACTTGACAAAATCCAGCACTTTTTCTTGACAATATTACTCAGAAAAATAGGAACAGAAGACTTTCCTCAACACAATAAATGGTGTATATGAAAAATCTGCTGCTAACTTCATATTCAATGCTAAAATATAGGAAGCTTTCCCTTTAAGGTCAGGAATAAAACAAGGATGCTCACTTTCATCACTGCTATTCAACATTATAGTGGAAATTTGGGGCAGAACAATAAGGCAAGCAAAAGAAATAAAACGTATCCAATTTGGAAAAGAAAGAGTAAAGCTAACTTATTTACAGATTTAGAAAATCCCAAAGAATCCACAAGCAATCTATTAGAGCTAATAAACAAATTCAACAATGTTGTAGAGGTACAAGATTGACATACAAAAATCAGTTTTGCTTCTATACATTAGAAATGAACACTCTGAACAGGTAACCAGAAAAAAAAAATTCCTGTTACAACAGCACCTATAACAATAAAATATCTAGAATAAGTTTAACCAACATGTGAAAGGCTTTTATTGACAACTAGTAACACTGCTAAAAAAAATTAAAGAATACCTATTGTATGAAAAGAAATCCCAAGTTTAAGGATTGGAAAACTTAATATTGTTAAAATGTCAATACTGTACAAAACGATCTAGAGATTATTTCAATGCAATTCCGAGTAAAATTCCAAGAGCCTTTTTGCAGAAATGAAAAAGCCAATAGTCAAATTCATATGGAACTGGAAAACAGCCAAAACAGTCATGAAAAAAGAACAACAAAGTTGGAGGAATGACATGTCCGAATTTCAAAACTTAGCACAAAGCTACAGTAACAGTATGACACTGGTATAACAGATGTATAAACAATGGAACAGAATTGCAAATCCAGAGATAAATGCTCACATGTACAGTCAATTGATTTTTCTTAACTTTTTTCAGCTGTTAAAATTTGCCTTTGAATTACTTTTTTTTTTATTGTATACTATAACATATATACAAAGCAAAGAAAGAAAAAAGCAATAGTTTCAAAGCACTCCTCATCAAGTAGCTATGGGAGAACTCTCAGAGTTTGTCATGGGCTACCATAATGTCATATCAGATTTTTCCTTCTAGCTGCTCCAGAACACTGGAAGCTAGAAGGAATACTGTTTTTAATCAACACATTTGCCTTTTTTTTTTTCAATTTTGTGAAAAATAACATATATACAAAAAAGCAATAAATTTCAAAGTGCAGCACAACAATTAGTTGTAGAACACGTTTCAGAGTTTGACATTGGTTATAATTCCTCAATTTTACGTTTTTACCTCTAGCTGCTCTACAATAATGGAGACTAAAAGAACTATCAGTATAATGATTCAGCAATCATACTCATTTGTTAAACCCTACCTTCTCTATATAACTCCACTATCACCTTTGGTCTTTTTATCCTACTTTTTAGAGGTATTTGGGCTATGCCCGTTCTAAATTTTTCACGTTGGAAGGGGCTGTCAGTAATATGGGATAAGGAGATGAAACTAGGTGATGTTCTGAAGTGGCTGGATCCTTTGGGTTTCAGGATTTATCTGGTCCAGGGACCCATCTGGAGATTTAGGTTTCTGGAAAATTGCCTTAGTGCATGGAACCTTTGTAGAATCTTATATATTGCCCTAGGTGTTCTTTAGGATAGGCTGGAATGGTTTTGGTTGGGGTTTGGCAAGTTATGATAGGTAGCAATGTCTAACTGAAGCTTGCTTAAGAGCGACCTCCAGAGTAGCCTCTCAACTCTATTCAAACTCTCTCAGCCTTATTTGATACCTTATTTCTTACACTTCTTTTCCACCTTTTGGTTAGGATGGCATTGTTGATTCCATGGTGCCAGCGCCAGACTCATACCTGGGAGTCATGCCCACACCACCAGAGAGACTTTCACCCCTGGATGTCATGTGTTTCGTAAGGGGAGGGAGGGCAATGATTTTACTTGCAGAGATGGGCTTAGAGAGAGGGAGGCCACATCTGATCAACAAAAGAGGTCCTCCAGAAGTAACTCTTAGGCATACCTATAGGTAGGCTAAACTTTTCTGATACATACATAAGATTCACAAGAGCAAGCCTCAATCGAGGGCTTGGCCTACTGATTTAGGTATCCTTTATGTTGACACAATATCAGGGGTTTCCCTGGTTGTAAAGATTAATAGTGCCATATTTCTTCTCCCATCCCTCAAAGGACTTTGCCAATACTACTTGATTAACTGCTTAATATATTCTAAGATGTATCCAGGCACTACCTTAAGCTATACAGGATTAAAGGTCCTCATTCTTATTCTAGGCTCCCTGTGTTTCAATTATTTAAATGAGCTATGCAGATAGGTTGAGTTAGCTTATGTGCTAAGAAAATTTAGGTTCTGGACAAAATAAACCTTTCTTCCTTTAGTCTCAAAGACTAGGTGAGATTCTAAAATATAGACAATGTCTTCCTTACCCATGTTCTGAATTACCTTGATCCTGACCTCACTGGCTTCATTCTTATCTCTAAATACCAGGTTATACATATATAAAAGTCTCTCAAAATTCAGAAATAATAATTACTACTCTGGAACTAGTGTGACTGCTATAAGAACTTACATTATAGGCCCTGGTTTTCGTATAAGCATTTTCTAAAGGAGACCATATAATAATTGCTTTTTTTTTTTTGGCTTATTTTGCCTTATCCAATGTCCTACAGGTTCATTCACAATGTTTTCTGCCTCATAACTTTGTTCCTTTTTGTAGCAGCACAGTATTTGATCAGATTTATACAGTATCGTTCATCAATCCACTTCACAGACAGTGCATGCTTCAGCCACCTGCATTCATTAGGCATCATGTATAATGCCCAAAGTCCACAGTCCATCAATACTCTTAATTTTCGATAATTTCACTGTTCCCAAGAGAATGATAACCAGTAAACACACCCTCACTAAATAGGAAATCTAAATCTCCCATTAACTCTTGTCCCTCCCCCCATTATTTACCTCTGGTGTTGCTGTGGTACTGCTGATGTATTCCTTTTAAACAAAGTCTATAGCATGCAATTTTTCCCCCGTACCCTGAACTTAAACACTCTTCGTACAAGAATCATACCTTTGTAAGTAGTTCATGCAAGAACTTATTTTTATTTCTAGTGTTAATCAGTGGGACACATAGTCTATACAATGCTTTCAATGATGTTCACTTTCAATATGGTAATATTACTTATAGACCCACTAGTGAACTGCCTTCACTACTATCTATTCCCTTACATATGAGTTCAACCTCATTAGCTAACCGTTCAATGATCTCGCGTGTCTATGTATCTGTAAGTCCCCTATATTCTGTATTTTAACCTTCTGATTTTACCTTTGCCATGGTCATAAAAGTGGAGTCATACAGTATCTATCCTTTTGTGTCTAGCTTATTTCATTCAGCATTAGGTCCTCAAGGCTCATCCATCTTGTCATGTGTTTTAGAACGTCATTTTGTGTTAATGCTGCATAATATTCCATCATAGGTATAGACCACATTTTGTTAATCCACTCATCTGTTGATGGGCATTTGGATTGTTTCCATCTTTTGGCAACTGTGAATAATGCTGCTATGAACATCGGTGTGCAAATATTTCTTTGTGCCATTACTTTCAGCTCTTCTGGGTATATACCAAGTAGTGCTATTTTGCCAGGTCATAGGGTAAATCAGTATTTAGTTTCCTATGGAATTGCCAAACTATCTTCCATAGTGGCTGTACCATTATACATTCCCACCAGTACTGCATACATGTCACAATTTCTATACATCCTATCCAACATTTGTAGTTTCCTGTTTGTTTAATAGCAGCCGTTCTAATAGATGTGAGTTGGTATCTCATTGTAGTCTTGATCTGCATTCCCTTATAGCTAATGAAAATGAGCATCCCTTCATGTGCTTTTGAGCCATCTATATTTGCTCTTCAGAAAAATGCCTATTCATAACTTCAGCCCATTTTGTAATTGGGTTGTTTGTTCTTTTGCTGTTGAGTTGTATGATTTCCTCATGTATATAGGATATCAAACCTTTGTCTGATGTGTGATTTCCGAATATTTTCTCCCATTGAGTTGGCTGCCTCTTCACCTTTTTGACAAAGTCTTTTGAGGTGCAGAAGCATTTGATTTTGAGGAGTTTCCATTTATCTATTGTGCTGGTTTGAAAGGATGCAGGTACCCTAGAAAAGCCATGTTTTAATCCTAATCCCATTTTGTAAAGGCAGCCATTTCTTTTAATCCATATTCAGTACTGTATGTTGGAAACTTTAATTAGCTTATCTCCATGCAGATGTGACTCAATCAGTGTGGGTATTAAACTTGATAGGTGGAGACATATCTTCACCCATTCCAGGTGGGTCTTGATTGGTTTCAATGGAATCATTTAAAAGAAGAAGCACTTTGGAAAAAGCTAGAGAACGACAAGAGAGAAAGCCAAGAGATTCTGAAAGAGCAGAATGCTGCAGAACCACAAAGCAGAGAGTCTACCAGCTAGTGACTTTTGGAGATGAAGAAGAAAAATGCCTCCTGGGGAGATGAAATGGAAGCTAAATGATGACGCCATGTTCACCATGTGCCTTTCCACTTGAGAGAGAAATTCTGAACTTCATCGGCCTTCTTGAATCAAGGTATCTTTCCTTGGATGCCTTAGATTGGACATTCCTATAGACTTGTTTTAATTGGGACATTTTCTCGGCCGTAGAACTAGCAACTTATTACATTCCCCTTTTTAAAAGTCATTCCATTTGTGGTATATTGCATTCTGGCAGCTAGCAAACTAAAACAGATTTTGTACCAGAATTGGGGTGTTGCTGAGGTTTGCAAATACCAAACACATGTTGGAATGGCTTTTTAAATGGATAAGGGGAAGATTTTGGACAAGTTGCAAGGAGCCTGATAGAGAAGGCCTAGAATGCTTTGAAGAGACTGTTGTAGGAATGTGAACTCTAAAGACACTTTTGATAAGGACTTAGATAGAAATGAGGCATGTGTTACTGCAAACTGGAAGGAAGGTGATCCTTGTTTTAAAACAGCAGATAATGTGGCAAAAATTGATGAGTGGCTTTGGCTGGAAGGCAGATTTTAAAAGCCATGAACTTGGATATAAAGCAGAAGAGATCTCCAAATTAAATGTGGAAAGTGTAGCCTGGTTTCTCTTCACAGCTTATAGTGAAATGTGACAGGAAAGAGATAAATTGAGAACTGAACTGTTGGGTAGAAAGAAACCAGAAATTGATGTTCTGGAAAATTCTGGGCTTCCAGGAAGGGAGACCCCAGAGAATACTGCCCCACATGAGGATTTGGCCAAATGTGGAACCAATTTGCCATTTCAGAGAAAGCCAGGATTGGACCTGGAGTTATCTAGGAAGGATTTGTGGAGACTCCTTCTGTCTGATAGGCATGATCTGAGACTACTTATATAGAAAGCCAACGAGTGTTGTGGGATCTGTATAAAGAGAATCACTGCCAGTCAGGACTGAGAGGGACAGAGAAGGGACATATTGAAGGAAAAAACTTCAGAGGCAAAGTTATGGAGGCTGAGGTCTGAAGTCAAGAAGCCTCCTCGGGCCAGGAAAGTGGACCCACCCAAGCACGTGGAGATGGTGAATTTTCCCCGAAGGCAGAGGATGGGCCTCCCACCTTGTTGCAGTGGAAGAATCATGCCACCTCAGATTCCATTGGTCAGTACTTCCATCTTTGTGCCAGTACCATGCTGCTCTGAACACTGTGGCTTTACAATAATTTTTTTTTTGTTACATCTTAATTATTTAAATAGAACATTACTTCAGTAACACAAAAATAGAGAACAGCAGCTGGAAATGTATCTGTCAATGTTCAGAGATAAAAGGGTTCACCACTCTTCACTATTTTCTGCATGTAAGTTCCTTTTTCATCTTCAATCTGATGGCAGTTAAATTCTGGCATTGTTCCAAGCGACTGCATGAACAGAATACTGAAGACCATCACTATACAGCACACTGCAACATAAGGACTCTTTCATTCACCAATTCTAGCACATTTCCAAAATATGCCCAACAGTCTTTGATTCGTATCTTTTGAAGTGTTTGTATCAGAAAAAGATGCTGAATTTTGTCACATACTTTTTCAGCATCAATCGAGATGATCATGCGATTTTTTCCCTTTTGATTTATTAATGTGCTGTATTACATTAATTGATTTTCTTGTGTTGAACCATCCTTGTATTCCTAGTATAAACCCCACCTGGTCATGGTACATAATTCTTTTAATCTGTTGTTGGATTTGATCTGCTAGTACTTTGTTGAGAATGTTTGCATCTATGTTCATTAGGGGGATTGGCCTATAGTTTTCCTTTCTTAAAACATCTTTACTTGGTTTTGGTATTAAAAGTGATGTTAGGGTCATAAAATGAGTTAGGTAGTGTTGTTTTTTTCCTCAATTTTTTTGGAAAAGTTTGAACAGAATTGATGTTAATCCTTTTCTTTGCAGGAAGATTTTTGGTGACTGTTTGAATCTCTTTATTTATGATTGGTTTGTTGAGATCTGTTTCTTCCTGAGTCAGTGTAGTTTCTGTGTTTCCAGGAATTTTTCCATTTCATCTAAGCTGTCCAGTTTGTTGGCATATAGTTGCTCATAGTATTGCTTATGATTTCTTTTATTTCTTCAAGGTCTGTGGTAATGTATCCCTTTTCATTTTGATTTTGTTTATTTGTTTTTTTCCTTGTTAGTCTTGCTAGTGGTCCACTGATTTTTATTGATTTTCTCAAAGAAACATCTTTTGGTTTTACTGATTCTTCCTATTGTTCTTTTGTTCTCTCACTCATTTAACTCTGCTTTAATCTTTGCTATTTCTCTAGTTGTATTTGCTTTGAGGTTAATTTGGGTTAATTTGCTGTTCTTTCTCAAGTTCCTCCAGGTGAGCAGTTAAGTCCTCAATTTTTGCTCTTTCTTATTTTTTAATATAGACATTTAGGGCAATAAATTTCCCTCTCAGCATAGCCTTTGCCACATCCCTTAAGTTCTGATATGCTGTATTCTCATTTTCATTCAAATCCAGATAGCTACTGAATCTCTAGCAATTTCTTCTTTGAACCACTGGTTGCTTAATAGCATTATTTAATCTCCATATATTTGTGAAAGTTTTCATTCTTTGGTGGTTACAAATATCCAGTTTCACTCCACTGTGATCAGAGAAAGTGCTTTGAATCATTTCAGTGTTTTTACATTTATAAAAACCTGTTTTGGCGGACTTCCGGGTCAAGATGGCGGCTTAACAACGTGCGCGTTTTAGTTCATCCTCCATAACAACTACTAAATAACCAGAAACAGTACAGAACAGCTGCTGGGGCCATGTCAGTGACCAGACACACAGCGTACCCCAGTCTGGACCAGCTGGACCAGCTGCGAGCACCCTCCAGAACTGTGAGTTCCCAAAGCTGCGGCAGCCAATGCCCCTCCCCCACAGGCCGCTTCCCAGAGGGGAAAGGAAAGGACTTTACCAGCAGCAGGGACTGGGCACAATCAAACGCCAATTGCAGAACTAGGCCCCCAGCTTAGGTGAACCTGATCAAAGTGGAGGTTGCTCATTTTTGCCCGGCGCCAAGGGGGAAGGACTGACAGAAAAAGGAGGAAAAAAAAAAAGAAGGAAACAGAGGTTTTTGTGGCTGTGTATCTACAAAGGCTTGACTGCCTCTGGATACAGCGGCAGGACTTTTCAGGCTGCAACTGCCCCAGGCATAGGCAGAAGTAAGCTCTTTTGGAGGCTTGTCTGGAGCCTGTGCCTTCCCCAGGGGAGGGGTGAAGCCCAACTCAGGTGGAATCCCTCCCTCAAGGAAGTCAGACACCAGGGCTTGGTAATTTGAAGCCATTAAAACCAGCCTACAACCTCTCCTCTGTCTCCACCACACCCCCACCCGAAGTTAAAGGTACTGCATCATCTTATGCTGGTGGGACCTGCAGTCAGACAAGCACCACACACAGGGCAGGATAAGAAAAACAAATTCATCCAGCAAGAAAACCCTAGATAAAAGAAGTGAAAGCAATCTCCAGAATAAACTAATTAAGGTAATTAAATGCCTAGACGCCAGCAAAAAATAACAAATCACACTAGGAAAA
>PVIY010046621.1:0-18353 GCA_004026745.1 Myrmecophaga tridactyla | reverse complement strand
TGAGCACTTTCCCGAAGCAGCCAGTCCAGGTGGTGGCTCCTCCTGAGGTTTTTCTTTCATGATTTTGAGTTTAAAGACGCAGAAAGGAACATGCCATCCATACTGAGGGCCAAGGAGCAGATGCTCACGCCCCTCTTAACTCTTCTCAGGAATTCAAAGAGTTTTTGTCCCTCTGGAATGGCAAATACCCTAATCACGGTCACCTTCTCCAAAGCGGTGGCAAGTTTGGTACTACTTGTGTCAAAAGCCAAGTCCACTAAAGGACTGTCGTGAGCTGGGATCATGTTCACAGCTCTCAAGTTCATGGTGCCAAAGATGTTCACCTTCCTGATGGTGGTTCTCCCGGGGTAAGCCAGGGAACAGTTGTTGTTGCTGCTGGAGAGTGTGCACAGGCCTGTGGGGTTTGGGGGTGTCTCCCTGATGGTGTGCATAATCTTCATGTCCCGGATGTTGTGGGTATACAGAGACTCTTCCAGGAAGTCTCTGTATCAACCTCTTCCTGTTCAACTTGATCGCCAGCATGGTGTTGGAGGAGCTGTAGTTGCAGATCTCAGTCCCCTTCGTCCATGGCCCATCTTTAGCTTCCTAGGTGCTTTGACGCTCATGATGGCAGAAAGGCTGCCCGAGAATAGTCTGTCTATGATGCACATCTTTCATATCAGTTCATTCATAGGTCTGCTCCAGCTTATCCACAGAAGAAAAGGAGAAAAACTTATAACTGCACTTACTACCAACAACTAGGGATCTTCTCTGCTGCTGACATCTGGGCTTCCTCTGTCACATAGGCAGGTACATGGCAACATGCTAGTCCTTCTTTCCTGCATTCTGGTTGCAAAATTGCTTCTCAGCTCCTGTGGGTCCTTTCCGCTTCTCCAGGGGGTGTTTTCTTTCTTTCTTCCCCTTTGTCTTGACTTGAGGAGCTTGCTACTTCCTTGGGGAAGCAGACTCCTTGTTGAAGGCAGCTCCAGATGAAAGTGGCAGGTGGCTGCCTCTCTGTTGAGGTCGTCTGTGGCAATTACTGGAGGGAACTTTATAGGGCCTCTTTGTTTGGGGTGTTGGTCATTTCATATGTCAGTGGCATCTATTCCCCTTTTCTACCACGGCCTTCTTTCATGGGTCATCCTTCAGTATGGAGAAGTTCTCACTCTGAAGGAGCCCAGCAGGTAGCACTTCTGTCCTGGGAATATCTTGGACTGTTTTACAGGTACACTATAAAGCAAAGTGGGGAATATCTAAGTGAGCTGATGAAAAACAGGAGGATGAAAGGGCTGGAATGATCATGTACTGAACGCCTACAGAGAGCTGGGCATTGTACTGTGTACTTTGACAAATTATCCTATTTCCCACAACAACTTTGCTGGTTAGATGTTATGATGTCCATTTTAAAATGAATGGGGAAACTGAAACTAAGAGAGGTACATGCAATAAGTAAGTGAACAAACTCGAGTCTTTCTGACTCCAAATCCCATCATTTTTATTTCTCCATGGCGTTTTCTATCAAAGCCTGCATTTAGGAGATAGGGCACTTTGAAATCACATGTTTTCTGACTTTGAAAAAGTCAGAAATTTTAACAAAGAGAACAGATCATATTATTTAATGGGAACTCTAGGGGTGTCAGTGATTTCTCAGGATCCCTGGGTTCCAGCCAGCCCATCTGCAGACCCTTGTGGTAAGAGCAATAGTGGACCTCAGGATTAGCCATTTTCTCCCCGGCACCAATGGCCTTTGGGCTACTGTCTGTGCAAGGTCAACCTCTTAGCCTTGCTGGCTTTTTGCTGCTTTCGAGCACCCTTTTTCAGAACAGGAGCTCAGTTGCAACTCTCTCTTTTGCTTGGCCTCAGGACAGCTTTTCCACTGTCACCGCCCTATAGCCTCGGCTGGCACAGAAAATCCAAAATAAATGAACGTGTTGTAAATCGGGAGAAAATATTGTGTCCTTGTGGTGTTGATGTTGATTGCAGCTCAGCGGCTCAGGCAATGATGACCACAGCTCAAGCTGCATATTTCTTTACTCAAACATGCAGAGGGCCTACCTAGGCCAGGAGCTCTGCAGACGCCTCCATTGAAACCCACTTCAGCTTCTTAAAGGTGCGCTGGGGCTGACAAAGTGCCTTTGATCTGCAGTTCCTAGCTGGGCCCAGGGCCTGGCCTGTCAGATCCAAGCTGAGACAAGATGCACCAGTCTTCCAGGCACAAAGAGTTTGGGAATGGAGGCCGGATGGTAACATTTTGGCAGGAGGCATCCCTCCCCCTAGAGTAGTGTGGTGCCCGGCTCTGGGGTGACTCTTGGGCCTGCATTTGACTGTGCTGGCACTCAACAGCCTGGAGCTAGCTGAGGGCCTGTGGTAAGAGGCTCCTTGGGCTGAGAATTGGGTCTGAACTTGTTTGTCAGAGTCTGACTTCAGGCTCTGAGGGGGTCTGAAGTTTGACCACCCAGCGTCATTTTTGTAGAGACATTAATAAGTAAGAAACAAAATCTCCTTTGAAGAGGGGTATGGGCAGACGGAGAGAGAAACTGATATGTAACAAAGATTTTTTTCCCTCTAGCCTAAAGATTGGGCCTGAATTTTCCAGTGAACAATGTGGATTCCTGTAAAGGTCACTCACTTCTCCAGAGTGGTTTGGAAAGGACATCTGTTATTTTTCTTTTTCTGTCTAGCAACCTTCACCTCCTTCTTTAACATACTGCTCCCCCTCTCCAGTCATGTGACTTTGTGGGGCAGCCAATCACGGCTTCCTATGAACCTGGATGTAAAGGGAGGATATGGACTTCAGCTGTCAATCACAGAACTCCAATCCCCTAGAAGGGATGGACATGTAACCCAAGTTGGGTCCATAAAGGTCTTTTCCTGGGACATTTTCCTCCCCCAACCCCGGGACTTTGAATTTGGAAGAGAAGGTGGCTTGTCTTTTAAGCCAGAGAGCAAGAAGGATATGAAAAGGGGGATGGGGGGTGGCCATTTTCTTTACAGTTTGGGGAAGACTCATTTGCAGAATAGGAAATAATGGAGGCAATTTACAGAAAGTATCATTCTGTACTTTTTGCCACCTGACAATATGTTGTGTTAATCTTTATAATGACAGTATATATAGAACTATACTATCATCTTTTAACAGCTACATGATTTTTCATCAAGTGGAAATATTACACTTCAATGAACTCTGTTGAACTAATGATGGGCACTTTGGTGAAAATTTAGACAATTCCTAAATTTTCACTCGTTATTGATAGTAGTGCTGTGAGAAACCTGCCTGTGGATGCAGTGGAGTCCCTTAGAATGTGCCTCACTGGAGGTAGCACAACATCTGTCAATAAGCTTGCTTTATCCAGCCTTTCCTCCAGTACTGGAACAGATCATTGATTCTCTGATTGGCTTGCATCTAGGGGTCATGTCGTAGGTCATGTAGCTTCACTGACTACATGGAGGTCATTCATGACCTTCACGTAGGTCAACTGGCTCACAGTTGGCAGGATGAGATGCTTATTCTACAAGGGACTGTCAGGAATTGAGACGAGTTTAAGGAACCAGGAGATTTCTATCTCCTACATCATGCCTTTGCTGAGCCCGTGTTCATTGGGTGGAAAGAAGTGCTGCAGAAAAGCATGCACTACCTACCTTATTTCTTTTCCATTCTCTGTTGCAACCGTATACAGTTGAATTCATATCTGTTAAAAGTTTGCATGATGTAACTCCACTGTATGTCATTTTGCACTTGTCCAATTATCTCCTTCAGGTAAATTCCTAGAAATGGGGTGATGGGCCAAAGGTCTGAACATTTGGCATGTTGATACATACTGCCCGACATCCTCCAGAAAGATTGTAGCAATTTATGGATTTCTTTTAACAATGGGGAAAGACTTTTTGTGGTTACCATTTGGCTTGGAAGTTTTTCAACTTTCCTTGACATTAGAAAACCTGCATTTAAAAGTAATCTCTTTGGGTAGTGCTAGTGAGAGCAGCTTGAATTAGGTGGCGCGCAATGGGTATTTGCGTTCAAGGGCTGGTACCCAGTGTGTGAGAAAGAGGAGTATCTTTGTAGAAGGGCCTTGTATTACATGTTAATAATGCAGGGATGAGCAACCAATCCCTAGGCTGGAGCTGTTATTCTGGGGTGGAGCTGGAAGGAACTGGAGAAGAGACCAACACAAAAATCATGATAACACACCACTGGGTGGTGAGTCTTGGTGGCCATAACTGATGACCAGACAAGAGCTAAGTTGGTTCAAAGAAGGTTTAAATGCTCCCATCAGGAGATAGGCCTTCCAGGCCCATCACAGGTCACCCGCTCCTCTCCTCATTCCTCCCCCATATTCCCTCCACTCCTCTTGGTCACTGCCTTTGCTATGTCTGCCATTTCCAGTAGTAATTTCTAAATATTTTTGATCATGCCCCTATCAATGAAATAATTTTGTTGAGGTGCCCACAATATTTGTATGTTTATGTATTTGCAAATTATATACCTGAGCTGCTGTGCAAATATGTGATATACATTATAAAATATATTCAGAAGTAGAAAATTCTAAAGGATGAGATTAAAGTGAAATAAGAAATGTCTTATTATCTGTACTAGCTGAATATGCCTTTGAGGAGAGATTCATTGTAAATGTGGGTAGTTCCTCATCTACACATTTTTCAAATGGTCTTCTTCAAAATTTTGATTTCTTTGGCCAATTTCTTATCATATTTGATGAAATGTCTGATAGAGAGCTTCTATTAAGTGTAGGAAAATTGGGAGTGCCATTTCCCATTTTCTTATTGGTCATTTGTGCTTTTGTTATTAATATTTCCACAGTTTCCTTGCAATAATTCTCTTAAGGCACTTGTCCATCTCTGTAAAAATGAGTATGGTTAAAATAGATAATATAAAATAATCGTCTATTTAACTGGGCACATGTAAACTGTAATGCTTAGAAATGCTCTGAACTAAAACAAGCCATGGAGGGAGTCATGTGAACTGTCTGTGCCGTGGGAATCCCAATAAACCCTCAGTGTGCTTTGCATGATGATTATGCTATGTGACTTTTGATATATGGATCAAGGAAGACAGCAAGAATCAATCTGGACATTAAATATCAAAACAATTACTTATTTAAAAAAATTTATATATATATTTTAAGAATAAATATGATGATGTATATTATATATTCACATATCATGTAATCACCCAAAGTGTATAATCAGTGATTCACAATTTCATCATATAATTGTATGTTTATCATCACAATGACTTTTTTTCTTTTTTTGTGAAAAATAACATATACAGGAAAAAGCAATACATTTCAAAGTACATCGCAATAATTAGTTGTAGAGCAGATTTTCAAAGTTCGGCGTGGGTTGCAATTCCATAATTTTAGGTTTTTACTTCTAGCTGCTCTAAGATACTGGAGACAAAAAGAAATATCAATATAATTATTCAGTAATTAATTAACTTATCATTATTTTTAAAAATATTTTTATTGACAAGTCTTCACAAACATGCAGTCCATACATGGTATACAATCAATGGCTCACAATAACATGACATAGTTGTGTATTCTTCACCATAATCATTTTTTTTTATGAAACATAACCACATACAAACACGAACATTCTTACCATATGATCGTTCCATTCTTGTTATATAATCAATAATTCACAAAATCATCACATAGTTGTATATTCATCATCATGATCATTTCTTAGAACATTTCCATCAATTCAGAAAAAGAAATAAAAAGAAAACAGAAAAAAACTCATACATACCATACTTATCCCTTATCCCTCTCTTGATCACTAGCATTTCAATTTACTAAATTTATTTTAACATTTGTTCCCCCTATTATTTATTTATATTTAATCCATATGTTCTACTCATCTGTCGATAAGGTAGATAAGAGGAGCATCAGACATAAGGTTTTCACAACCACACAGTCACATTGTGAAAGCTATCTCATTATACAATCATGTTCAAGAAATATGGCTACTGGAGGACAGCTCTATATTTTCAGGCAGTTCCCTCCAGCCTCTCCATTACACCTTAACTAAACAGGTGATATCTATTTAATACATAGGAATAATCTCCAGGATAACCTCTCGACTTTGTTTGGAATCTCTCAGCCATTGACACTTTGTCTCATTTCACTCTTCCCCCTTTGGGTCAAGAAGTTTTTCTCAATCCCTTGATGTTGAGTCCCAGCTCATTCTAGGATTTCTGTCCCACGTTGCCAGGAAGGTCCACACTCCTGGGAGTCATGTCCCACGTAGAGAGGAGGAGGGCAGTGAGTTTGCTTGTCATGTTGGCTGAGAGAGAGAGGCCACACCTGAGTAACAGAAGAGGTTCTCTTGGGGGTGACTGTTAGGCCTAGTTTTAAGTAGGCTTAGCCTATCCTTTGTGGGGTTAAGTTTCTTATGAACAAACCCCAAGATTGGGGGCTCAGCCTATTGCTTTGGTTGTCCCCACTGTTTGTGAGAATATCAAGAATTCTCCACTTGGGGAAGTTGAATTTTCCCCCTTTCTCACCATTCCCCCATAACTTATTTCTAAAGCTCAAATAAGCATACATTGAAATGCTACTATTTTCTTTCAGTCCTGGAGCTTGTTGTGTATATCCCCTGGTGAGTTAAAACCAACTTCGGAGATTATGTACTTTATTTCATGGTAAGGTAGATTAGAGGTGCTACAAATTCTTTCCTTCTCCTCCCACTGAACAGTGTAATCTCATTCCCCATACCTTGAATCTGAGCTGACTTATATGACTTGCTCAAACAGAAAGAATGGGCAGTGAAGGTGATATTCTGGAATTTCGAAAGATAGATCATATGAAACCTTGTAGGTTTGGGCCTGGGACTCTTGGGATGCTTTCCCTGGGAAACCTTAGCTGCTATGTAAAAAGTTTTAACACTCTGATACCACCATACTGAACCCAACCTTCTGGCAATCCCTATCTAAGTATTAGATATGGAAGTGAAGCTGTCTTGCATCCATCCGCCAGTTAAATACTATGGTGTCACCTTTGCAAATATTAGGGGGAGCAGAATGATCAGCCAGCTGTGGCCTGCCCAAACTCTTGAGCCACAGATGTGTGGAATGTAATAAAATGGTTGCTGCTTTAAGATGCTAATTTGGAATAGTTTGTTATGAAGCAATAGAGAACCAAAACATGTACTTTCACCTTTCCAGCTAGATGCATATGCAGTCTCTTTTGGGCTTTAGTGGTGACTTCCTTCCTGGCCTCATTTGGACATCTGACCATATGTCCCAGTGATGTTTCTAGACTGTGGTTACAGTCTCTTAGAGAGAGGGTATCACCAACAAAACTCAAGATCTCAGATCTCAAAGGGAGATATGACCATTCCTGTCTTCCCCATCCCTAAGGTTGCATCAGATCTGTAGCCTCTTGTATGGGTCAAATTCTGCCTGCAGACCCTCAGTCCCAGGGCTTTTGCTCCTCCTTAGGGTGCTGACTATGTAGGGGAGATTGCCTGAGGTCTTCAGCTAGTAGGATAAGACCTGTGTCCAACCCTTCTTTTCTTCCCAGCCCATGCGTTTTTCCCTCACATTGATGGAATTCTCTGAACAACCTCACTTGAAACTTGGCCTTGGATGTATCTCACCCAACAGCCTAGAAATTGTGTTCTTGTTTTTTCCTTCCAGTGACTTTCTTAGGCCCCTAACATTTGACTTAGATCTGGTTTGGATCAAAGAAGTTCATTTGAGACCAGGTCTTTGGATTGTTGGTCCTTTCTTAGGAGAGCAGCATCTTGTTCCTAACCTCATGATTCAGGAAGTCCTTGTCAACTCCTCCTTTCCTGAGTTCTCTTTTCACCTTAACCCAAAGTCAGTTTGTCTGGGAATACTTTACTTCTTTTCTGTTTGAAAACCAGTGAGGACACACCATATCAGTTATCTATTGCTACAGTGATGCTGTGTAACAAGCCACCCTCAAGCTTGGTGGCTTAAAACAGTAACTATTATTGCTCATGAATCTAGGGTTTGTCAGATGGTTCTTTGGGTCTCTGCTGGGCTCACGTATGTGCTATGGTCAACTGTGGGTCTGGTAGATAACTCTGCTGATCTTGGGTGAACATTCTTGATGTTGGGAGTGGTTGGCTGTAGGCTGATAGAGAAGCCTTGGCTGGAAAAAAAGGGACTCTCCTTGTAATTCTCCAGAGGGCTCTCCCTGGTGTGTTCTCATGCTGGTATGGGTTTGCTCCCATGGTGATGCAAGAAGGAAGTAGAAACATGCAAGTATATTTTTAAGTGTCTGCTCTCTCAATGGCAGAAGTTTCTAACTTTCCCATTGCCCAGAGATCACATGGCTAAGCCCCGAGTCAGAGTGGGAAGGGACTTTGACAGTTTAAAGCAAAAGATGGGAGCCCACTAGTTGGCCTTTAATGCAATCAACATAATAATCAGCTAAACTCTCTCTTCTATTAAACAATTGCTGAACTCTCAGCTGGTAAAACTAAACAGTTACTTGGTGGGAGTTGTAGTTTTGAAGGAATGCAGTCATTGGCAGAAATAGTGCCAAAACAGGGAGGAGCAGTGAAGAAATATCCTGCTCACTCTCTCCTCCTGATCACCAGTTTCCTACTAGTGCTTCTTGTTGGCCAAACCCAACTGGAAGCCAGCCAGTGAAAGAGCTCAGTAGAAGCAGGTCATAGAGATCAGCCTTCCTTGGCACAGAGTAGGCCGGAGAAGGGCAGAGAGTACATTTGGGTGTATGTGCCAAGTAGATTGTTCTAACTTTACCCATACCACTGGAACACAACTGAAAAACTTGCCCCATAACTTTAAACTTGGGAGCTTTGAGGTGGGCTAGCTGCAAACTTAGCCATGTTCAGCACTCTTCCTCTACCTCTCAATCCCTCCTCCCTTCATTGCTTAGGCTTCTCCAAAAAGCAGATGCTGAGATGGGATTAGATGTGTAAAATATTTATTGTAAGAAATGCATGTGAAGAAAAAAGAGAAGGAAGCCAGAAGAGGTTGAGAGAGCTGTTAGACTGTGATTCAGGTCTGACACTTGTGAAGGAAAGCAGGAAGAAGAATCTCAGACAACAGCACAGTCCTAAAAACATTTCAGCCAGGCTAGTGGAGAGCCATTGAGCCCAAGTCCACATCACAGGAGTCTCACATTTTACAGGAATGGACCTGCCTCAGTATTCCTGGCATACTCAATCTTTGGTTGAGACCAGCCCTTGGAATGCATGGTCTCAGTACATTCGCAATGGTGGATTCAGAACATAGCAGCTGAAGCCATCGGTCAATTATGCTTTTGGTAGCAGAAGATCTAAGAGGTACATTTTCATGGCTGCTACACCTTCTCCCTCTCCTTCTTTCTCCTCCCACTTCCCTTCTTTCTTTTTCCCTCTCTTCCTTCCTCCTTTTCTCTCTCTATCTCCCTCCCTTCCTCCTTTCAGTTAGTATTTTTGGAGTGCTAATGAGGTTCTAGGCTTGGTGCCAGGTGCTAGTGATATACAATGAATGTGACAAATATGATTGCTCCTTTTTTTTTTCACATGGGCAGGCACTGGGAATCGAACCCGGGTCCTCTGGCATGGCAGGCGAGCATTCTTGCCTGCTGAGCCACCGTGACCTGCCCATGATTGCTCCTTTTGTGGAGCTTACATTCATTCTTATTTATGATATTTTGTAGGTGTCTATAAAATAAAAAACTGAAAGCACTTCTGAGTGCAGGGAGGGGGCTTACCTAGCTCTGTCACATCCTCTTCTCATCCCATGGTATGTAGTCCATAGCCTGGCACATCATCAAGGTGGTCACATTTCTTAAATCAAAATCCAGGTCTTTCTTCTTTGTGCATTTATTTACAGAAAAAATTCATTCACCAGTGTAAAAGCAAAATCATAATTTCTTTATAGTTTTAATGAATCCCCTTCAAGAATTAGCACAAATTCATGAAATTGGACTAATTCCAGGAAATCCAAGGTGTATGGTAAATGTTGCAAGTCAGTTGATTTAATCAGATTTGTTTGGGTGAAAAAGCAGAGATTCATACAAATTATTTAGAGGTTGTCATAGAGTTACATGCTCATGGGAACTCAGGAAAAGCTAGTCAGCTGGACTTGGGAAGATTAAAAACTCCAGCAGAACCTGGGCCACACAGAGACAGAAAGTATAATTGAAAGGTCATTTGGAATCCTGGGTGGTTCCAGGAGTGTGGGCCTTATGCTCCTTGAGTCTGGTGTTCCACTGCTTCCATGACTCATCTCTTCTCCATGTGTCTCCTCGTTCTCCTCTCTCTCTGGACTGATTTCCTCGCCTGCTGTTCTTCATGTTTTCTTGACCTTGTAGCAGCTACTCCTTCCTAACTTCACCTCATTCAAGGTCCATCACAGTCCCTCAAGTTTCTTCCTTTCTCTTAATCTTTGATGTTCTGCTGTTAAAGGCCTCACTCTCCTGGTATTTCTCATTTCAGAGTCTAGAGGGACAAAATCTGATTGGCCTAGCTCTTTTTTTATGCCAGTCCATGCATAAATGGGATTGGGGACCCATGTTCAGAAGTTCAAATTTGGTCTAGTCAGCTGGGAGGGTGGTGAGATTTATGCCTCCACATGCACTGCTTTACCGTCTCCTGGCCAACCAGTGCCAATTTCTCTTAAGAGAGAACCATGACTTTAATGTTGAAGAGATGACATTAAAAAAATCTTTTAAAATGGTCCTGGTGAATGGAATAGCATTATTATACACTAGCTGTATGCCACATGTTTTCATATAAACTCATTCTCTCCTCCTCTTTTCCAGACTGATGGAGGGGGGTGGATGTTAAGGTAAGGCTTATCAAGAACACATTATATGTCAAGAATGCTGCTAGATGTTCCCCATTCCTTATTTCATTTGATGATCACAGCTATATTATGCAGCAGGTATTATCCACATTTTACAGATGACAAAATTGAGCCTCAGAGAAGTAAAATAGCTTACCAGAGTTCACAGAACCAGCAAGTAGCAGGTCCAGGCTTCAAACCCATATGCTTGACTCCAAGTCTGTAGTATTTCTTCTTCAGTATTGTATTTCCCATGCCCTTTAAGAGGGCCACTTGCGTCTGGCTCAGACAGTGCTCCAAACTCTCCCTTCTACCTTACCTACAGGCTTCCTCATAGAACAGGTGTGTGTGTGTACCTCTTTTTGTCTTGACTCATGTTCATGAGACTGGTGACCAAGTGTTGCCTGCTCCCCTCTGCCATATACCTTCCTTTGGGGCAGTAGACCTGAGTTCAAGTCTTGATTCTGCTACTAATGAGCTGGATGACCTCAGGCCTCAGCCTTCTCAGGTGACAAATGAGGAGACTTTCACTCTGATAAATCATGTTCTGAACTAAGCTTGGATTCTTTCAGGCTTATCTCCACTTCTGAAAGCTTGATGGCTTTCCGCTCAGGTTCCCGAATCTCAAGAGACTCAGCTCTTCAAGGTGGATCAAGGTTCCTTTACAGCCTCCTACTCATAGGAGCCACCATGCAGTGTTTTAGGAAACTGAGGAGGCTGGACTGCAGCTAAAAGGAGATTTAATTTTGAGTAAACGCTACTTTGCATTTCATTCAGGCTCTTTCACATAGGTGGAATGTGAAATATAGCTGATTTGGAGAGAATGTTTCTCCATGATCTGTAATTCATTTTCTCCAGCTGTTTCCCAGAACCATGCTTTTGATTCACAAAAGTCCCATAGTTTCACACATATCATCCTAGTTTGCATGGAGTCCCAGCCCATGGAGGCAAAAGCCTACCCAATGGAAAGTCCATCACCATCTCTTTTACTCATTAAATATTGAGTGCCAAGGCATGTTTGGTATTAGACTTACAGCAATGAGTAAAACTGATATGGCACCTTCTTTCCAATTGCTCCCAATATGGAAGAGAAACAGAGTCAATGAACAAGTCATAAAAAATGTAATTTTTAACTTCTCAGGCAACTCTTTAGAAATCCTAAGGGGAATAAATCAAATGTGGGTAGAGTTTATTTATATAACTTCCTCTTTGTGTTGTGCATCACAGGTGAGAACTCATTGCGAATAATTCCTCCTGTTGTCCCATTGCTTTTGCCACAGTCAAATTCAGTGAATGTGAGACCTAATAAATCACAATCTCATTTTAAGAGCTGACACTATGAAGATGCTGATATACTCTAATAATATCCTGAAAGGCAGCAGTATATAGTCAAATTTGCCTGACTCTGCAATCAGTCATGCCTGGGTTTAAATATCTATTCCTCCTCTTCTTAGCTGCATGACCATATGTTATGCAACCTCTCACTGCATAGACCATCCTTTTAAAAATAGCCTTAGTGTGGCTTTACATGAGGTAACATGTCAAAATATTTGGTTAATAGTTAGATGTTTAGCAAATATCAATTTCCTAATCTTTCCCTAGGAGTGAATTAGTAAGTAACAAGATAGAACTTGAACCAAACAGTGGAAGGAAAAAAATGTTATACACACTTTTTTTTTCCATTCACTTTTCTTTATATTTACATTTCCATCAGGATAATGTCAAACCATTTTTTCTGGTATTATATCTATTGATAATATCTTGATTATCCATCTAGTCTGTATCTCCCAACATTCAACATACTTCAAGAGTTACAAATAGGTTGACAACTGTGGAAATCTAACTTATAAATATACTCTATGACCTAAACAGTGATTTTTATCCTTTTTTTTTTTTTTTTACTCATCTGTCCATACCCTGGATAAAAGCATCAGACACAAGGTTTTCACAATCACACAGTCACATTGTAAAAGCTATATAGTTATACAGTCATCTTCAAGAATCAAAACTACTGGAACATAGTTCAACAGTTTCAGGTACTTCCCTCCAACTACTCCAAAACACCATAAACTAAAAGGGAATATCTATATAATGCATAAGAATAACCTCCAGGATAACCTCTTGACTCTGTTTGAAATCTCTTAGCCATTGAAACTTTATTTTGTCTCATTTCTCCCTTCCCCATTTTGGTCAAGAAGGCTTTCTCAATCTCTTGATTCCAGGTCTGGCTTATCCCAGGTTTTCTGTCCCACGTTGCCAGGAAGATTTACACCCTTGTGAGTCTTGTCCCAAATAGGAGGGAAGGCAGGGAGTTCACATGCTGAATTGACATAGAGAGAGAGACCACACCTGAGCAACAAAAGAGGTTCTTCTGGGAGTGACTCTTAGGTATAATTATCAGTAGGCTTAACTTCTCCTTTGCAGGAATAAGTTTCATAGGGGTGAGCCCCAAGATCGAATTGCTCATCCCCACTGCTTGCATGAATATCAGGAATTCCCCAGATGGGGAAGTCGGTTATTTCCTCCTTTCTTCCTAGCCCCCCAAAGTGACTTTGCAAATACTTTTTTTATTTTCTGCACAAATTACTCTGGGATATATTGGGGTATCACACTAACCTGTACAAACTGTCAAGATCTCATACGCTATCCAAGATGCCATGTAATTATGCTGTTCAAGTAAACTGACCATGTAAGTTAAATTCGATAATGTGTTACCCAAAATATAAATTTTGCACCAAATAAACATCTCTCTCTTTGGGTTCACACAGAGGTTGAAGTTTGAAAATATGGGCCATATCATCCTTTACCCAATATTGTGATTTACCTTAGTCTTGTCCAGATCAGCTTCATTCATATCTCTAGACAAAATTTGATCACTTTTTCAGCTTTTTTAACAGTTGCTGAATGGAATAATGCTGACTTTCATAGCTTCAGTGCTCTTAACTCTGAGTCTCAGGTGTCACATAAATACCCAAAGTTTCAGGGAATGATCAGGTTATATACAAATACCTCAGTATCTCAGAATTTAGAAATTTCAGTTACAACCCCTAAATATATGTGACTACTGTAAGAGTTTAGAATCTAGAAACCTTTACAATGATCCCCAACCTGGTAACCCATACTCTCAACTTCAATTCTCTGGGTTTGCATATTATAATTAGTCTATATGAGTGAGGCATGATATTTTTCTTTTTTCTGACATTTCATTCAACATACTGCCCTTAAGTTTCACTCACTTAGTTGCATGCCTCACAACTTCATTCCTTCTTGCAGCCAGTTAGTCTGTTGTATGTAAAGACCACATTTCTCCCTTCCATTCTTCAGTCATTGTACCCTTAGGCTACCTTCATCCATTGCAAATTTCAAACACTGCCACCATAAACACCAGTACACATACACTTTTGAACTAAGCCCATTGCTCCATTCAATTATTTGATAATTTTTGCATTTATTCCAATTATTCATTAAATACTTAATTAAGGGCTTACTCCCTGAGTGATACAATGGTAAGCAGGACACACCTTGTCCCTGTGGAGCTATTTTAAGTTTTTCTTTGTCTTTGTTTTCTTTCTTTACTTCTTCCCTGCCAATGAGTTTTTCATGTGAGGTCATGTTTTAGAAAGCATGATGAAAGATGATTTGTGAAGTCATGAACATAGAGACATAGAAAAGTAATGACAAAATAATGGAGGACAGGAGCAACTTTCCTTTCCCAATTCTTTTTTTCTTGTATGATGAGGAACCCATAATTAGGCTACTATTGCTATAGAGAGTGACTCTTACATAGAAAGGATCCCGAAAGAATACTTGTTGTACAGGAACATAAATTGCAACCATGTGGGCCTGTAGCCAGTCATGGAAATAATTCCATTATTTATTTATGTAGCTCTTAACAGCGATGGGATGTGCCATCCTGGAAGCTGACCTGTGTTACTTTCCACAGGGATGCAGGATAGTGACTACAAGTCTGTATTCCATGGCTCTAAACAACTGGTAACGGAGGTCATGAAGGCACAGGGGCTGTGGATAAGTAGAAAAGCAAATGTATATTTGTCAGCATTGCACTCTTCTCCTTTGTTTTCTCCTCTTTCCAAAAATAAAGTGTATTGCTCCCAGGGAGTGGAATTTGAAATGGCAGCTATCTGCCTGGCTAACTCTTTCCCAAAGAGCAGAGCCCAAGGAGGTAAGTAACGTTAACTTGAGTTTGATCTGTCCTCTGTAGATACTGGGTTTCGAGGTATCAAAATAGCTGCATTTCAGGGTATGTCAGGCTGAGTCAAGTATGCCCATTGCTCGTACATTTATAAGTGATGCACAGGCTTTGCCAGGTACCTATGACCTTGGGTTGTACACAAGTGTTCTTCTTCCTAAAGGATGGCATAGGACTCCTTCTGTTCTTCACTCTCAACAGTCAAATGTGGGCTGAAAGTCCCCTCACTCAGTGTGGTAGTTTGGAGCTATGTACCTCGGAAAAGAGATTTTCTTAATGTGTGTGAAGCCATTATAAGTAGGATTTTTTTGATGAGTTTACTTCAGTTAAGGTGTGACCCAACTGGGTCAGGATGGGTCTTATCCCTAGTACGGGAATCCTTTATAAACAAATAAATTCAGACAGATAGAGAGAAAGACCTAGGAAACAAGAAGCTGAAGTTCAACAGAACCCAGAAGAGAAGGAAGAGGCTACCATGTACAGTGCCATGTGACAGAGGAGCTGAGGACCAAGGATCACCAGCAGCCAGCCCCAGAAGGCAACAGTCTTTGGGGAGAAAGCATTAGTTTGATGATGTCTTGATCTGGACTTTTTCCTAGCCTCAAAACTATGAGCTAATAAATTCCCATTGTTTAAGCCAACCCCTTGCATAGTATTTGCTTAAGCAGCCAAGCAAAATAGTGATTTGGATTGTACTGTTGTAGATGTACCCATTTTCCCAATAGGCCATCCCACTTTGGGAAGGTGGATACAGACACAGTGCTATGCTATAGGGATGGCATTAAGAGAAATGTGGGGTTTACTAGAGGATAGCTCAGCATTGCTGATCTAAGGTAGTTTGCCCAGGAAAGGGGGTACTTTTATTCAGGAAACTTCTGTGGGCAAAATTCAGATGCATTACCAGGATTTGTGGAATTGAGTTAAATTTATATGACTCAGTTCAGCAAACATTGATTAACCCCTAATGTATTTAGTTAATACACCAAGATATCTGTATAAAATAATTATCCTCACTCTAAGTGGCTGTTTTATGTTATCAGGAAGATGTTGGAGGGATAGTATGTATGGGATCCCAGGAATATCAATCCTAGGTGGTGGGAGAAAATTTCCCAAGAGACAGACAGCATTACAGTTTGGGAGAAACCATCTCTGGCCATATTTTGTTATCAGGTACTGAGAAATGTGCTAGGAGTTGTGGATAGTGATAGACCATCAGTTCATCCATCCATCCACCCACCCATCTCTCTTTTTCTCTCTCTCTGGCTTATAACCACAGGTATTTATTCTCCCACAGTTCTCCACAGTTCATCAGTCATGTTGGATTGAAGGCCCACTCTACTCTAGTGTGATCTCATCTTAGCTAATTACATCTACAACGACCTTATTTCCAAATAAGGTCACATTCTGAGACACTGGGGCTTAGCATCCATTTATATGCTAGATGTCAGGGTAAATGAGCTTTATAAGATGCATCCCTACCATAAAAATGCATGTACTAGGTTTAATAATGGCCCTGCAAAAGATATGTTCATACTCTAATCCTTGGAAGCTATGACTGTCACCTTATTTGGAAAAAGAGTCTTTAGCAAGTGTCCTTTTAAGAGACCCCTAGAGAAGAAACACACAAAGAGGCGAAGGCCATATGAAGACAGAGGCAAAGATGGAAGTGATGCAGCCACAAGCCAAGGAGTGACTGGAGCCACCAGAAGCTGGAAGAGACAAGGGAAGCATCTCCTCTGAGCCTTTGGAGGGAAAGTGCCCTATCGACACCTTTATTTCTGACTTCTGGCATCTAGAACTGGGTGAGAATAACTTTCTGTTGTTTCAAGCCACCACATTTGTGATAACTTACTATGGCAGCGCTAGGAAACTAACATAGGGCATAGGCTAGTAATCAGATTCTGGAAATCCATAGTGGGAAGCTGGCTTCTCCTGAGCTGTCAGAGGCCTTTAAAATTCATTCATTCACTCATGGCATGCTTTCTGTGGAAGCAGATTCCCACTGGTTTTGAACACATCCACACCAAAGGGCATGCAGCCCTATATGATGAACTACTCATCCCTTGCCAAAAGCATCGAGTGGCCCAGTCCTCCTTTGTGCTCCCATAGAGCCCACTCTCAGAGCCCTTCTCAGTGTATTGGATAATTGCTGGTTTGTTCACATTGGGCACTCCTTGAAGGCCTGGGCAACATCTTACTTGTCTTTATTTACTCAGTACCAAGAATAGTGCCCAGTACACAGTGGCCCCAAGTTGTGTGCACTTCTGTGGGGTGAACTATGATTTCTTGGTCCTAGCTTTAGACTCACTAAAAACAAAGAAACAAAGAAACAAGCCCCAAAGGGTCTTGGTGTGTGCAGAGTTCCCTCTGACCCAACAGCCCTGGTTTTGGAAACTTCTGAGCAGGAGATGGCAAGTGTTGATGGATGGTGG
This sequence comes from Myrmecophaga tridactyla, assembly GCA_004026745.1. NCBI lineage: Eukaryota > Metazoa > Chordata > Mammalia > Pilosa > Myrmecophagidae > Myrmecophaga > Myrmecophaga tridactyla. The sequence continues at coordinate 943 of PVIY010046621.1, read as the reverse complement.
GGAGGATGCAGTGGAGCTGAGGGCAGAAAGTGCTGTCAGAGAAAAGCCATCACTCCAAGACTGAGCCCAAGCTGGGTGTGTATTTAAATTTCCCAAAGATGCCGGTTGTCTCTGAGATTTGTTCAAATGGTCACTCGTATTCAGTTGTGGAACAAGCATTGATGGAATACTGATTTTGCTCTCGTGAGACTTTCAAGATGGGGCTATGCTTGGGATCAAGAAGGAATGGCTCTGGAAGGCAGGACAACTCCAGCAGGAGCTGATGGGTCATACGTGGGACAAGTCACAGACCTTGATTCTTTTTTTTTTTTTTTTAAATATTTTTATTATAAACAAATGAACTGACATATGAACATTCTTGACATGATTACAATCAATGACTCACAATATCATCACATAGTTGTGTATTCATCACCATGATCAATTTTTTGAACATTTGCATTTCTCCAGAAAAAGAAAGAAAAAAGAAAAAACTCATACATGCCATACCCCATACCACTCCCTTTCATTGACCACTAGTATTTCAATCTACTCAATTAATTTTAACCTTTGTTCCCCCTATTATTTGTTTATTTTTATCCATATTTTTTACTTATCTGTCAATACCATAGATAAAAGGAGTATCTGACACAAGGTTTTCACAATCACACAGTCATATTACGAAAGCTATATCATTATACAATAATCTTCAAGAAACATGGCTACTGGAACACAGCTCTACAGTTTTGGGTACTTCCCTCTGGCCACTATAATACACCAGAAGCTAAAAAAGGGATATCTATACAATGTGTAAAAATAACCTGCAGGATAACATCTCCATTCTGTTTGAAATCTCTTAGCCACTGACATTTTATTTTGTCTCATTTCTCTCTTCCCCCTTTTGGTCAAGAAGGTTTTCTCAATCCTTTGATGCTGAATCCCAGCTCATCCTAGGATTTCTGTC
>PVIY010046620.1:0-18388 GCA_004026745.1 Myrmecophaga tridactyla | reverse complement strand
GTAGCCATGTTTCTTGATGATGATTGAACAATGATATAGCTTTCACAATGAGACTCTGTGAATGTGAAAACCTTGTGTCTGATGCTCCTTTTAGCTACTATATCAACAGAAGAGTAGAACATATTGAATAAAAATAAATAATAGCGAAAACAAATGTTAAAATAAATTCAGTTTGAAATGCTAGTGGTAAATGAAAGCGAGGGGTAAGAGGTATGGCATGTATAATCGTTTTTTTCTCTATTATCGTTTTATTTCTTTTTCTGTTGTCTTTTTATTTCTTTTTCTAAATCGATGCAAATGTTCTAAGAAATGATGAATATGCACCTATGTGATAATATTAAGAATTACTGATTGTATACGTAGAATGGAATGATATCTTAATGTTTTTTGTTAATTTTTTAATTAATAAAAAGTTTTTTAAAAATTTTAAAATATAAATTACCATCTATTTTCAACACCCTGCAGTAATGACATTCCTTTGTTCTTCCTCATACAAAAACATTTTTAAATTTGTACAGTTAGTCACTATCATTATATATTCAAGGCATTCCTAGATTATACCATCTCAGTCTTTACCATCTATCTTTCTGATTTCATTTGTGCCCCCAGCTCTCCTCCCTCTATCATTTGCACATTCAGCTTCATTCAATATTCTAAGATTGTATTACAGTTAGGTAGTATTATGTTGTCCATTTCTGAGTTTTTACATTCAGTCCTATTGCACAATCTGTATCCCTTCAGCTCCAATTACCCAATATCTTACCCTATTTCTATTTCCTGACAGACTCTGCTACCAATGAAATTCTCCGAGTTTATTCACTAATGTTAGTTCATATCAGTGAGACCATGCAGTATTTGTCCTTTTGTTTCTGGCTAATCTCACTCAGCATAATGTCCTTAAGGTCTACCCAAGTTGTTACATACTTTGTCACTTTATTCTGTCTTATAGCTGCATAATATTCCATCATATGTATATACCACAGAGCTTGTTTAGCCACTCATCTTTTGATGGACATTGTGGCTGTTTCCATCTTTTCGCAATTGTAAATAATGCTGCTAGAAACACTGGTGTGCAAATGTTCGTTTGTGTCCTTGCCCTCACGTCCTCTGAGTGGATACCTAGTAATGCTATTGCTGGATCATATAGCAATTCTATACTTAGCTTCCTGAGGAACCACCAAACTGACTTCCACAGCAGTTGTACCATTTGACATTCCCACCAACAGTGGATAAGTGTGCCTTTTTCTCCACATCCTCTCCAGCACTTGTCATTTTCTGTTTTATTGATAATGGCCATTCTGGTGGATGTGAGATGATATCTCATTGTAGTTTTGATTTGCATTTCCCTAATAGCCACGGAAGCTGAGCATCTTTCCATGTGCCTGTTGGACATTTGTATTTCCTCTTCTGAGAAGTGTTTGTTCAAGTCTTTTGCCCATTTTGTAATTGGGTTGTCTTTTTGCTGTTGAGTTGAACGATCTCTTTATATATTCTGGATATTAGACCTTTATCAGATATATTGTTTCCAAATATTGTCTCCCATTGTGTGTACTGTCTATTTACTTTCTTCATGAAGTTCTTTGATGCGGAAAAGTGTTTAATTTTGAGGAGTTCTCATTTCTTTCTTTCTTCCTTCAATGCTTGTGCTTTGGGTATTAGGTCTAGGAAACCGCTTCCTATTATAAGTTTTATAAGATATTTCCCTTCATTTTTTTCTAACAGTTTTATGGTCTTAGAGCTAATGTTTAGGTCTTTGATCCATTTTAAGCTAATTTTTGTATAGGGTGTGAGATATGGATCCTCTTTCATTCTTTTGCATGTGGATATCCAGTTCTCTAGGCACCATTTATTGAAGAGACTGTTCTGTCCCGGGTGAGTTGGTTTGACTGCCTTATCAATGATCAATTGTCCATAGATGAGAGGGTCTATATCTGAACACTGTATTCTATTCCATTGGTCAGTATATCTGTCTTTATGCCAGTACCATGCTGTTTTGACCACTGCAGCTTCATAATACATAACACATACCTTAAAGTCAGGTAGTGCGAGACCTCCAACTTCATTTTTCTTTCTCAGGATACTTTTAGCTATTTGGGGCACCCTTCCCTTCCAGATAATTTGGTTATTGGTTTTTCCATTTCTGAAAAGTTAAGTTTTGGGGATTTTAATTGGTATTGCATTGAATCTGTAAATCAATTAAGGTAGAATCAACATCTTAACTATATTTAGTCTTCCAATCCATGAACACGGTATGCCTTTCCATTTATTTAGGTCTTCTGTGATTTCTTTTAACAACTTCTTGTAGTTTTCTTTGTATAGGTCTTTTGTCTCTTTAGTTAAATTTATTCCTAAATATTTTATCTTTTGGTTGCAATTGTATATGTGTGGCAAACAGATCTTTTGACCTTCAGGCTAAACCTTGAGACAATGACCCAAGGTCTTGCAGAACACCGCAGGTGGCTCATCTTCTACAAGGAAGGTCTGAAGGGTAAAAAGGCTGGGGGCTGCAATGTGCTGTTCTTTGAAGAGATTTCACCGATAAACAACTTAGCTCAAAAGGTTTTGCATTTTCTTGCATTTTACATATTGGCATAATTGTAATTAACATTAAAGATTAACTTGATGTTATGTCCTCCTGCCTTTGGAAGTAACCATTAATAAACAAATGGAGCAAAACTAGCAAAGGGCTCTTGGCTGTAGAAGTTCAAGAATCCCCTGCTCCCATTTTCACAAATCTGTGTCTGTCTCAATTCTCACACTGCCCTGTCAGCAATATTTGGTGGCCAACGTGGGGCTTGAAGACTGCTTCTACAGCTCCTGACAGAAGAGTTGCTTGAACAAAGTAAAGGGAATTTCCAGTGTCACGGGAACTCGAGTTGTTGAGTAAGTGGTTTCTCTATGAAACAACCCTGAGGAATATAAGCAGGGTTACATGGGTAATACAGAAGGTACACATAAATATAGACCTTATATTAGCCTCCTTCAACACTATTGAGAGTCGGGGGAGCTAAAGTGGATGAATAAAAAATTTTAGAACTTTTAAAGACCTTTGATCAACACTGTCCATGGTTTCTTACTTTAAGATCATTAGAATTGCAGGATTGGGACAGAGTAGGGAAAGAATTAAAACAATTACATTTGAAAGCAGTTTCTTTACCCGTTACTATTTGGTCTACATGGACATTGATAAAATCTGTTCTTGAACCTTTACAAACGGATGATTCTGATAATGAACAATATGAAGAAAAAGAGGAATTCCCTAATAATAAATTTTCAATACCAAAAAATGATGCATTTAAATTTGAAGAAAAAAACTTTCTTTTCCAATGCTCCTATTGTGCCTTCATCAGTAAAACCATCAGTTCCTCCTTTACCAAGTCATAATACAAATTCGTTACTGAAAGATATACAAATAGCTCAATCTGTTCCCCTGTCAGGAGTGCAGCAAGGAATCGCAAAAGCTAGACAGCAAGGAGATCCTGAAGCGACTGATGTTCCTTTTGCAAAAGAGGAACTACCTCCTGGGCAGGCTCACCCAAATGGAGTATATACTTATACTCATGAGCCAATACCATTTAATATAATAATGGAACTAAAAAAATCTATCCAATCTTATGGGATACATTCTCCTTTTACTCAGGGGATTGTACAAGGACTTGCAGGTGGTTCTAGATTAATTCCTATTGATTGGACTACACTAACCCAGACGGTATTAGGACCAGAAGAATATTTACAGTTTCGCACTTGGTGGATGGAGCATGTTGAGATTCAGGCTAATAGAAATAGGCAAGAGCATGTTAATATTTATGATATTTCTTATGAACAACTTATGGGTAGTGGTCCTTATTCCTCTGTTATTAATCAATCTACCATGAATAACCAAGCCGTTGATCAATTACAAAAATGTTGTCTTCGAGCTTGGGAATAAGTTGAAAGTAAAGGGGGAATCTCAACAATATTTTCAAAAAATCTAACAAGGACCTAAAGAGCCATATCCTGATTTCATAGCTCATTTACAAGATGCTATTACAAGACAGGTTAGTAGTCCAGATGCCTCCGATACCTTATTACAATTACTCGCTTATGAAAATGCCAATAAAAATTGTCAGTGAGCTACAGCTGCATTTAAAGGAAAAACAGATCTTTCTGGATATATCAGACTGTGTCAGGATATTGGTACCGAAGGATATAAAGCAGAAATGATGGCTCAAGCTATGACAGGGCTGGAAGTTTGTTCTCCTGGAAAATGTTATTCCTGTGGAAACTAGGACATACTCAAAAAGAATGTAGTAAAATGACTCCTACACACCCTGTTACCAAACAACCAGAACTTTGTCCAAAATGTCAAAAAGGACGGCATTGGGCAAACCAAGGTTGCTCCTCATTTCATAAAGATGGATCCACACTGATGGGAAACTGTCAAAGGGGCAAGATCCTAGCCCCGACAAAAAAGGGAGCATATCGCATAAAAACTCAGTCTTACCTAGCTGTGCCTCCTCCACCCCTCTCAGATGCTCCACATTAGATCTTTCCCCATCTACTAGTGGCAGTGCAGCTGTAGACATTACCTCAGCTGTGGAAATTTATTTACAACCCAACACAGCCCCTATAAAAATTCCAACAGGTTTATTTGGTCCTCTTCCTCACAGTACTATAGGTCTTTTATTAGGACATAGTAGTTTAAATTGAAATGGTGTTCAGGTTCATACTGGAGTAACAGATTCTGATTATGAAGGCAAAATACAAGTAGTTATGTCTGCCACAGTGCCGTGGACTGCCCATAAAGATGATAGAATTGCTCAATTATTACTATTACCATATGTCACTATAGGAAATTCTAAACGTGTTAGAGGAACTGCAGGTAGTACAGGACAAACTGGAATTTTTCTTACAGAACATCTTAAAGAGTCATGCCCTATGTGTGAAATTATTATTCAAGGACATAAATTTATTGGCTTAATTGATACCGGAGCCGATGTAACAATTATTAGTCGCTAGCTCTGGCCTACAAAATGGCCCCTACAACCAACTGACACCATTATGGTTGGACTGGGAACTCCACAACATTTAATGCAAAGTGTTCATATATTACCCTATGAAGCCCAGAAGGACAAGACTACAATTCAGCCATTGATAGCACCAATTCCTCTAAATTTATGGCGAAGAGACATATTAGAACAGTGGGGATCTATAATAACAATTCCAAAACTGACACAAGGAATATAAATGTACAAAGTCAAAATATAATGCGACAAATGGGGTATGATCCAAAAAGGGGTTTAGGCATTAAACAGCAGGGTAATAAAGAAATAGCACAAATTTCTCCAAAATTAAATAAAACTGTTCAAGCACAACCACATTCACCAGTGCCTTTAAAATGGCTTACATAACAAGCCTGTATGGACTGAGCAGTGGCCTTTGACTTAAGAAAAATTATAGGCACTACATTCTTTAGTTCAGGAACAACTCAGTTTAGGACATCTTGAAGAATCTTTTAGTCCTTGGAATTCTCCAGTATTTCCAATAAAAAAGAAATCAGGAATTGTCAGGTGTTAACTGATTTACGAGCCATTAATGCTGTTATACAACCTATGGGCCCTTAACAGCCAGGTCTTCCATCTCCTAATATGATTCCAGCCAATTGGGCTTTAGTAGTTATAGACATACAAGACTTGTTTCTTCTCTATTCATCTAGCAGATTCAGAAAAAGAAAAATTCGCTTTCACGTTATTTTCTATAAATAAGTCTCCTTCTATTCAGTATCAATGGACTGTATTGCCTCAAAGGAATGCTAAATAGTCCAAACAATTGTCAATATTATGTGAAACGGGCTTTACAACCTAGCTATAAAAAATATCCCAAGGCCTATATAATCCATTATATGGATGCCATTTTATGTGCTGTCCTTAATGAAGACAGCGTAATTCTCTATTTGAGGACTTACAACAATCCCTCGCTCTAGCCAGTTTAACAATAGCGAAAGATAAAGTTCACCAGCAAATGCCTGTCAACTATTTAGGTTATTCAATAGAATGATTGATTATTCATCCTCAAAAAGTTCAATTACGGCTAGATACCACAAAAACCTTAAATGATTTACAAAAATTGTTAGGAGATATAAATTGGCTCCATCCTAAAATTGGCATAGCCAGTTATAAATTATCCCATCTCTGTGCACTTCCCCAAGGAGATTCTAATCTTAATAGTCCTTGCTCATTAACTCCCAAAGCTCAACAGAGGCTCAATTTAATTGAACAGAAAATTCATAAAGCCTAAACTTCTAGAATTAACCCCTATTATCCATTCACCGACATCTCCCACTGTATTTTAATGTAAAATTTACTTATCGTAGAATGGTTATTTTTACCAAACACATCTTCAAAATCAATTACTTTACATATAGATCTCACAGCTTTACTTATCACCATAGCACGAAAAAGAACTAAGCAATTAAATGGTTTTGATTTAAATTCAATTACTCTTTCATTAACATTCAAAGAAATTAACACCTTATATCAAAAACATTTATCTTGGCAAATTGCATTAGCAAATTTAGTGGGACAATTTGATAATCATTATCCAAAATCAGAAATACTACAATTCATAAAATGAATGCAATGGATACTTCCAAAAATAACATCTTCCACTCCATCAATTAATGCTCCAATAGTCTTCATTGACAGTTCATCAAAAGGACATGCTGCATATATTGGACCAAAAGATAAAATTTTAGATCTTCCAGGCTATTCAGCACAACAGGCTGAATTAACCGCTGTAACTGCAGCTTTGCAGGACTTTACAACTCCAATTAATATCCTCTCAGACTCTGAATGTGCAGTTCATGTAATTTTATTAATAGAAACAGCTCAAATTAAAACAAATCTTCCTCAGATGTTATATACTTTATTTTCTAATTTACAGCAGGCTATTCATCGAAGAATTTCCCCTTTCTGTATTACCCATATTCTATCCCATACTAATCTACCCTGTCCTCTTACAGCAGGTAATGAGGCTGCAGATAAAATGACATTTCCTGTCCTTATGGAAGCCTGTCATTTTCATAATCTTACATTAATGTAAAAGGATTGATGTCACATTTTCCCATCTCTCATACAGCTGCTAAAAAAATAATATCTACATGTCCATCTTGTCAAACTATTTCTGTGATGCCTCTTCAACAAGGGGTTAACCCACGTGGCCTGTTGCCTAATGAATTATGGCAAATGGATGTAACTCATGTTCCTTCTTTTGGTAAATTATTTTATGTACACGTGTGTATTGATACCTTTTCTGGTTTATCTGGGCTACCACTGCTCAAACAGGTGAAGCTTTTCATCATGTTATATACACTTACATGCTTGCTTTGCATCTATGGGTCTACCAAAAGCAATAAAAACAGACAATGCACCTGAATATACCTCTAAAAAATTAGCATCTTTCATTTCTCAGTGGAACATAACTCATTCTACTGGCATACTGTATAATCCCCAAAGGCAAGCAATAGTGGAACGATCCCATGCTACTTTAAAAAACGTTACAAAAACAAACAAAAAAGGGGGGAAGACACACATCATATGTCACCACATGAAAAGTTAACAAAAACATTATTTATCTTAAATTTTTTGAATTTTTATGATAAAATAGGAGGAATCATGGCAGAGAAACATTTTCCTCCTGAAAAGTTAACAACAAAACATCATTTTCATGGCAATCCACAAAAGTCATCTGTTTGGTGGAAGGACTTGTTAACTAATGAATGGACAATTGGAGAGTTACTAATATGGGGACGAGGATATGCTTGTTTCCCCAGGTAACGGAAAGGCACCCATTTGGATTCCTGCAAGGAAAATAAAACCGTATCATGACTTCAAAAAAGAAGGGAAAATTCCAGTGGGAAGATGATCCTCCTGTAATTCAAATGGAAAATTTGAGCCTGAAAACAACAGCTTGCGGGCCAACTCTGAGAACAAGAGAAGCAACCCCTCCCACCTGGGGACAACTCAAGAAACTTGGTGAAGAAGCAGAAAATCAAGTACAACAGCAAGGGCTTCCAATTAATGGCCCTAATTTAATGACAGCCATGATCGCAGTTATAACGGTCGCAGTGAGTATACTAATTCCCATGGTAGATGCACACAATCATAGTTACTGGGGCTCCACATTTGCTCTATTGTTCTCCCAGACGAACTGACACAAAACAAAAGAATTTTGGGAGGAAATGTCAATTATCTTTTGGGGAGTTGCTACTTAATGGTTCCTATGGAACTGTAAATGACTGGTCCCCTAAGGAGCACACAGTTGGTAAATGCAACTCCAGTAAAGTATGTGATACAAAACAATTATGGACTATAAAAAGTAATGCTGATGGAAACAAGCATTCAATTCAAAGCTCTAGTAATACATCTATTCATTGGAAGGGGACAGGATTCAGCTCAAAATGGCCATCCTTAAATCATATGACGTTACAGGATTCTATTTGGAAAATTCTACTGAACTTAGAAAGTACATTATTACGGAACGGACTATACATGAACATCAATAATCAAACTTTACACATTAAATTTTACAAACATAGAAACATTTTATGTTAAGGCTACTGGAATAATATGCTTAATAGTCATTCTATTCTTTCTAGTCCTCAGATGCACAAGACAAAACATCGTTGCTATGAAAGAACAAATGCAAGCCTACATGATTCTACAAGAATTATACAAACAAAAACAAAAAGGGGGCCAAGTGGGAAACAGATCTTTTGACCTTCAGGCTAAACCTTGAGATGGTAACCTGGAACACTGGGTCACTTAGCTCTTGCAAAACACTGCAAGTGGCTCATCTCCTACAAGGAACCTTTGAAGGATAAAAGGGCTGGGGGCTGGAACGCACTATTCTTTGAAGAGATTTCACGGATAAACAACTTAGCTTAAAAAGTTTTGCATTTTCTTGTATTTTACATATTGGCATAATTGTAATTAACACTAAAGATGAACTTGATGCTATTTCCTCTTGCCTTTGGAAGTAACCACTAATAAATAGCTGGAGCAAAACTAGCAAAGGGCTCTTGGCTGTAGAAGTTCAAGAGTCCCCTGCTCCCATTTTCACAAATCTGTGTCTGTCTTAATTCTCGCGTCACCCTGTCAGCAACAAAATGGAATTTTTTTTCTTGATTTCCCCCTCAGATTGTTCATTACTAGTGTATAGAAACACTACAGGTTTCTGAGTGTTGATCTTGTAACCTGCCACTGTGCTGTACTCATTTATTAGCTGTAGCAGTTTGGCTGTGGATTTTTGGGGTTTTTCAACATATAGTATTATATCATCTGCCAACAGTCAGAGTTTTACTTCTTCCTTTCCAATTTTGATGCCTTGTTTTCTTTTTCTTGTCTAATTGCTCTGGCTAGAACTTCCAACATACTGTTGAATAACAGTGGTAACAGTGGACATCCTTGTCTTGTTCCTGATCTTAAGGGGAAAGTTTTCAGTTTTTCTCCATTGAGGATGGTATTTCCTGCGGGTTTTTTTAATATATATTCCCTTTTATCATATTGAGGAAGTTCCCTTCTATTCCTATCCTTTCAAGTGTTTTCAACAGGAAAAGATGTTGAATTTCGTCAAATGCCTTTTCTGCATCACTTGAGATGATTATGCGGTTTTTCTGCTTTCATTTGTTGATATGGTGTATTACATTAATTGATTTTATGTTGAACAATCCTTGCATACCTGGGATGAATCCCACTTAGTCATGATGTTTAATTCTTTTAATGTGCTGCTGGATTCGATTTGCTAGAATTTCGTTGAGGATTTTTGCATCTATATTCATTAGAGAGATTGGTCTGTAGTTTTCTTTTTTTGTAATACCTTTGTCTGGCTTTGGTATGAGGATGATGTTGGCTTTGTAGAATGAGTTAGGTAACTTTCCCTCCACTTCAATTTTTTTGAAGAGTTTGAGTAGGATTGGTACTAATTCTTTCTGCAATGTTTGATAGAATTCACATGTGAAGCCATCTGGTCCTGGACTTTTCTTTTTGGGGAGCTTCTTAATGACTGATTTCAATTTCTTTACTTGTGATTGATTTGTTGAGGTCGTCTATTTCATCTTGAGTCAATGTTGGTTGTTCATGCCTTTCTAGAAAGCTGTCCATTTCATCTACATTGTGGAGTTTACTAGCATACAGTTGTTCATAGTATCCTCTCATTACTTCCTTTATTTCTGCGGGGTCAGTGGTTATGTCTCCTCTTCCATTTCCGATCTTATTTATTTGCATCCTCTCTGTTCTTTTAGTCACCCTCGCTAAGAGTCCATCAATCTTACTTATTTTCACATAGAACCAACTTCTGGTTTTGCTGATTTTCTCAATTGTTTTCATGTTCTCAATTTCATTTATTTCCGCTCTAGTCTTTGTTATTTCTTTCCTTTTGCTTGCTTTGGGGTTAGTTTGCTGTTCTTTCTCTAGTTTTTCCAAGTGGAGAGTTAATTCCCGAACTTTTGCCCTTTCTTCTTTTTTGATATAGCCATTTAGGGCAATAAATTTCCCTCTTAGCACTGCCTTTGCTGCATCCCATAAGTTTTGATATGTTGTGTTTTCATTTTTATTTTCCTCGAAATATTTACTGATTTCTCTTGTAATTTCTTCCTTGACCCACCAAGAGTATGTTGTTGAGCCTCCATATATTGGTGAATTTTCTGGCACTCTGCCTATTATTGATTTCCAATTTCATTTCTTTATGATTTCTTCCTTGACCCATTAAGAGTGTGTTGTTGAGCCTCCATATATTGGTGAATTTTCTGGCACTCTGCCTATTACTGATTTCCAATTTCATTTCTTTGTGATCTGAGAAAGTGTTTTGTATGATTTCAATCTTTTTAAATTTCTTGAGACTTGCTTTGTGATGCAGCATATGGTCTATCCTTGAGAATGATCCATGAGCACTTGAGAAACAAGTGTATCCTGCTGTTGTGGGGTGTAATGTTCTATAAATGTCTATTAAGTCTAGTTTGTTTATTCTATTATTCAAATTCTGTTTCTTTATTGATCTTCTGTCTAGATGTTCTGTCCATTGATGAGTGTGGGGAATTGAAGTCTCCAACTATTATGGCAGATGTGTCTATTTCTCTTTTCAGTGTTTATCTCATGTATTTTGGAGCATTCTGGCTCAATCCATAAATATTTATGACTGTTATGTCTTCTTGTTGAATTGTTCCTTTTATCAATACATAGTGCTCTTCTTTGTCTCTTTTAACTATTTTATTTGAAGTCTAATTTGTTGGACATTAGTATAGCTACTCCTGCTCTTTTGTGATTGTTATTTGCATGAAATATCTTTTGCTAACCTTTCACTTTCAACTTATGTTCATCCTTGGGTCTAAGATGTGTTTCCTGTAGGCAGGATATAGATGGGTCCTGTTTTTTAATCCATTCTGCTAGTCTATGTCTTTTGATCAGGGAGTTTAATCCATTAACATTTAGTGTTATTACTGTACAGGTAGTAATTTCTATCATTTTGCCTTTTGGATTTTATATGTCATATATCTAATTTTTCTTCTTTTTACCTTTACTGATAGTCTTCATTCCTACACTCTTCTCCACACCTCTCTCTCTTGTCTTTTCATATCTGCCTCTAGTGCTCCCTTTGGTATTTCTTGCAGAGCCGGTCTCTTGGTCACAAATTCTCTCAGTGATTTTTTTGTCTGAAAATGTTTTAATTTCTCCCTTATTTTTGAAGGACAATTTTGCTGGATATAGAATTCTTGGTTGGCAGTTTTTCTCTTTTAGTAATTTAAATATATCCATCCACTGTCTTCTCACCTCCATGGTTTCTACTGTGAAATCTATGCATAGTCTTATTGGGCTTCCCTTGTATGTGTATCTTGCTGCTTTCAAGATTCTCTCTTTCTCTTTGACATCTGACATTCTGATTAATAAGTGTTTTGGAGTATGTCTATTTGGATCTATTCTCCTTGGGATACAGTGCACTTCTTGGATCTGTAATTTTAAGTCTTTCATAAGAGTTGGGAAATTTACATTGATAATTTCCTCCATTAGTTTTTCTCCTCCTTTTCCCTTCTCTTCTCCTTCTGGGACACCCACAACACATATATTCATGCGCTTCATGTTGTCATTCAATTCCCTGAGTCCCTGCTGATATTTTTCCATCCTTTTCCCTATATTTTCTTTTGCTTGTTGGATTTCAGATGTCCTGTCCTCCAGTTCACTAAGCCTATATTCTGCCTTTTGAAACCTGACATTATAGGTTTCCATTGTTTTTTTTTCATTTCTTCCACTGTGCCTTTCATTCCCATAAGTTCTGCAATTTGTTTTTTCAGACTTTCAAATTCTTCTTTTTGTTTATTCCTTGCCTTCTTTATATCCTCCCTCAATTCACTGATTTGATTTTCGATGAGATTTTCCAGGTCTGTTCGAACATTTTGAATTAATTGTTTCAACTCCTGTATCTTGTTTGAACTGTTGGTCTGTTCCTTTGACTGGGCCATATCTTCAATTTTCCTACCGTGATTCATTATTTTTTTGCTGGCGTCTAGGCATTTAATTACCTTAATTAGTTTATTCCGGAGATTGTTTTCACTTCTTTTGCCTAGGACTTTCTTGCTGGATGACTTTGTTGTCTATCTGTTCTTCGACATTCCATTCAGCTTATTCTGGACCACTGGCTTAGGTTCTGTTTAACAGAGCAGAATTTTTCAGTTCTTGTTTTCTTGTTTCTTGCCCTGCCTGTATGGTGCCTTTCCATCCCCCCACCCTTAGGAGGGTCTACTTAGGTATTACAGACCCCAGCCAGATTCCCAGACCAAACTGGCCTCCTGTCAGGAGGAAAGAGTCCCCTGCGTCAGTTTTCCTGAGGGTGAGACCCAGCAGGTTAAAAGACTTTCCTATGAAGTCTCTGGGCTCTGTTTTTCTTATCCTGCCCAGTATGTGGCACTTGCCTGCCTGCAGGTCCCACCAGCATAAGGTGAGGAGGTACCTTTAACTTCAGCAGACTCTTCTGGCTGGGGTGTGGTGGAGACAGAGGAGAGGTTGTAGGCTGGCTTTAATCACTTCAATTTTCCAATCCCCAGGGTATGAATTTCCTGAGGGAGGAAATCCACCTGAGCTGGGTCCCACCCCTCTCCTGGAGAAGGCACAGGCTCCAGACAAGCTCTCAAACAAGCTTGTTTCTGCCTATGCCTGGGGCAGTTGCAGCCTGAGAAGTCCTGCCACTGTATCCAAAGGCAGTCAAGCCTTTGTAGAAACACAGCCACAAAAAAGAAAAAGAAAGATCCTTCTCAGAGCAGGACCCCCATTCCTCAGGTTTGCCAGCCAAGAGCTTAAGTTGGTATGTTGCTTTGTACCTTCAGGTTCTATGTGCCCCCTCCTTTCCTGCAGGGCCCAGACCCTTTCAAGTATTTTGTGCTATCCGATACAAAAATCCTCTGTTTCTTTTTTTCTTTCTAGTTTTTCCGTCAGCCCTGCCCCCTCGGCACCAGGGTAAAAATCAGCAACCTCCAGTTTGACAAGGTTCAGGTGAGCTAGGGGCTTATTTTTAGTCAGAATTTGTGAATTAACTGCACAATTGGAGCTTAGTTGCCCAGCAACCCCTGCTGCTTTCCCCTCTGTGGGGGAAGGGCGCCGGCCACAGCAACTTGGGGAACTCACAGCTCTGGGGCGGGGTCGCAGCCAGTCCAGCTGGTCCAGACTGGGGTATACTGTGTTTCTGGTCACTGGTGTGGCCCCAGCAGTTGTTCTGTACTGTTCCTGGCTATTTAGTAGCTGTTCTGGAGGATGAACTAGATCCCACACCTCGCCAAGCCGTCACCTCGGCCCTCTCTCCACTATACAGCTTTCACAATGTGACTGTGTGATTGTAAGAACTCTGTGTCTGATGCTCCTGTTATCCAGGGTATGGACAGATCAGTAAAAAAATATGAATAACAAAATAAATATTAGGGGGATAAGGGGTAAAATAAATTGGATTGAAATACTAAAGGTCAATGAGAAGGAGAAATAAGTGGTATGGAATTTATGAGTTTTTTGTTTTTCTATTTATCTTTTTCTGGAGTGATGCAAATGTTCTGAAAATGGTCATGGTGAGGAATACCCAACTATGTGATGATACTGTGCACCACTGATTGTACACCATGTGTGAACTGTATGCATGCAATGACTTCTCAATAAAAATATTTTTTAAAAAGGTCATGTGGCAAAAAAATGACATATAAAAGGGTGTTTTTATATTAAAGGTAAGAGCAGTTTGAAGAGAAAATATTTAGAATAAGAAGTTTTTAATAGCTATGTAATGAGAAGAATAGTTCATTTGTACTTAGAAGCTTTTCTTTCTTTAATCTTTCATATCTCTTATAAATTGTTTTACTTTTGAGGGAAAAGTAAAAGCTAAACTACTAAAGCTAACTCTATATATTTGATTAAAAAAAAAGCACAGGTGAGGGGGGGCCATATGTTCTACTGAAGAACTCTAGGTTTTCCTTGGGCGTGGGTAGCTAGCTGGCAACTGGCCTTGGGCTACAGCTGACATGCCCGGTGGTGGGCCATGAACTGCAAGCACTCACCACATAATACTGATTTCCTCCGTAAGCCAACCTGACAACCCTGTTCTCATAGGAAAAATAAAAACAGCCTCTGAGGACCACTTTTCTGAGTCACTCTGACATCCGTTATTTTTAGGATATACCAAAAAAAAGCTACCAAAAAGCTTTATAAATACTCCTTAGTTCAGGAATACCTTAACCAGCAAGTTCGCAAAGATAACAGCTGGTTCCTGACACATGTAACATTGCAAAGAAGAAAGGTTCATGCTCCTTAAGAAGAAATTTCTGGGAATTTAGCTTAATGTATCAATAATTCAAGTAGGCATTGTGAGCTCATGGCTGATTTCTGGGAATAATGTAAATTAAAGTCCAGGATCCTTGCCTGGATATAAAATGCTACAAGGACAAAGAAGTATAGCTGATATGCCCATCAGCTACTTAAGGTAAAATTATCAACAGCCAACGTCCCAACTATTCTGCAGAAATTACTTTAGGTAAAGGTAGTGAGCAAAGTCAACAAGAATTTACTGTGTATGTTCTAAAGAAAGGCAGATTTGTAAGGCAGCAGTTCTCAAAGGGTGGTCTGGAGAACCCTCAAGGTCTCCAAGACCCTTTCAAGACATCTGTGAGACCAAAATTGTCATCATAGTAACACTATGAAGGTATTTTCACTTTCATGTTCTTACAAGTGTAGAGTCCTACATGACATGTGGTATCACAAGACAGAATGAAGATGTGAGAACCCAGTTATTTGAAAGAGATTTTCAAAAATGTAAAACACTGCCACTTTTCTCAATAACTTTTATAAAAATGTGAGTATAATGGGTTATTTCTTCTTAATGACAAACTGTTTTTTAAATTTAAAAATAAATAAATAATGGGGGAAACAAAGGGTAAAAATTGAGTAGATTCAAATACTGTGGGTCAATGAGAGGGAGGGTAAGGTGTCTGGGATGTATACATTCTTTTTTTTTTCTTTATTTTTTTGGAGTGATGCCAAAGTTCTAAAAATGATCATGATGACGAATACACAACTGTAAGATGATCTTGTGAGCCACTGTAGTATAGTATGATTGGAATGTATATGTGTGGATATTTCTCAATAAAAATATTTTTTTAAAAATGCAAAGATATACAATCTCCCATGTTCTAGTTTGCTAGCTGCCGGAATGCAACACACCAGAGAACTAGAACATCCCATAAAAAGGAATACAATTTAAAAGCATAAAAGACAACATTGTTCATCCCTTAGTACAGTAAAATAATGTGTTGAAGGGGAAAAGAATTTGTTCCAAAAGACTGGAACAAATACTAAGTTTTAGAACAAGAAGTTTTTAATAGCTAGGTAACGATAAGAATAGTTCATTTGTATTTTTGACAATATTTACCAAAAGTATAAATGAGCAACCACTTTTATCCAGCAATTCCATTTCTAAGTATTTACCCCACAAATACTTCCAAATTTATTAAAGTATTTTGGAATACTGTCAAAAAATATGTATGGGGATGCATAAGCAAGGCTATCTTCTGCAGGACTGTTTGTAGTGGCAACACATAGATACCTATAAATAATCAGAGGGAACTTGATATGGATTAATTTCTAAGGTATACTGTTAGATTAAGAAAACAAAAGGACCAGAATAATATTTATATCTTACTACCACCTACATATTAAAAGAAAATATATGTATATATATAGGAGTATTTATATTTACATTTATTTATATATAAATGCATACATGCATGCAAATAATATCTCTGGAGGAATATATAATAAACTGGTAATACTGATTGCATGTAGGGAAGGGATTTTCAATATTTGTACCTTCTGAATTTTGAACTGTATGTCTTCTCTATTAAATACAATAAATTAAATTTGAAAAAAAATAATAAATGCTGATAGAAAAAAGTAGAAAGAAAGAAAGCTAAATCAATTTCTCTGGTTAAAATCTTTGACATGGTCCTCATTTCCAAACTCCTCACGATGACATTAAAAACTTTTCTAAAGCATCACTCTACTTTTCAAGTATGACAACTATGCTCAAAAAATATCCTAACCTCTACAATCCTCACAGTTTACTAAGAATTTATTTAAAGCTACAAATAAACAAGTTTGGCAAAGTAAAATTCTGTGCACCAGATATGAAAAAGCATCAGAACATATGAACGAAAAATTGTATCCCGAATCCAGAACCCATACTCAGGCCTGAGGCCCTCGGTAGCTGTTTCAGATATCTGATGGACAAGCTGCCCTGAAGGAAACACTGCAAAACAACGTCAACACATTTCAAGAAGTCCTTATGTACTCTCTGCAGCTATAAAGGATACATACAGTTGTCTTAGAATGCATAAATATTAACGTCAACTGTGGGGGCGGTTCCGTTTATCTCCTTAATGAGGAAAGTCCCTGCCTTATTTCTCATTAGGTGAAAAAGCAGAAAGCAGAAATAGGATTCCTATTAGACTTTCCCAACTGTTTTTTTCCTTCTGTTAATCCAGTCAGATGATTAACAGCCTCTGCAGTAGAGACTAGCAACATGAAAATACAGAATTAATATTTGTCAAAAGGCGTCGTGTTCACCAGTTAGACGAGAAGGCAGAAGTCTTCACAGTGTAAGCTTTACTTGGAATTCAATGTCAAGCAGCCTAACCTCAAAAGAACTCCTGTGGCCAACTCCCATGTCTTTACTAAACTCCTAGTGGCGGGCTGCTGCTGTGCAAAAGCCTGTTCTCCCACAAAACAGGCTCCTTACTTCTCACCTAGAATAACGGGCAATTTAAATGAAACAGATTTGCACCTCTCTGATATCAGGCAGAGCTGAAGCAGAAGCAAAGGGCTCGTTTTCCCTCTATCCAGCTCCCCTCCACCATCTCTACTATGTGACAGCATCAGAAGAAACGCCCTCGTTAGCTGAGGCTGGTCACTACTTCCAATGCTCACAAACATTCCTAATGTTACTTAGCAAGGCAATTAAAGGAAAAAATGTCTCCTCCTTGGCGCGGATCTTACATTAGAGAAGTAAAAAAATAGGGCTGTACAAGCAAAGAGAAATAACATGAGTTATGACGAACCCTGAATGTGGAATTTTTAGTATGGAAACTGTCAAACTCTGGAAGTGAAAATTTAAGATTTTAGGGGACCCTCTTAGCTTTTCTCCCTTCTTAAAATGTGTATGCAATTTAAGATCAGGAGCAACCGACAAGTAAGCAACTTTCACGACCACCCATCCACACCTGGACTTCCATCACCGCTTTAGCCCGGCATCACCAGGACCTTTGAAAACACTGCCAAAGGAGGCTCTGGAGCGCGCGCGGCTGCTGGGGGACCAGCGGCGCCGCGGGGAAGGCGCATCCGAGCCCAGCGCGACACCCTCTCCTCCGCGCGTCCAAACCAGGTCTCCTCGTCCTACCGCGGCCACCGCCCCACAAGGACCACTCACCGGCCCTCGGGCCCCAGCGGGGCTGCGCAACCAGTCGGGGAAGGGAGGCAGGCGTGTCCTCGGGCGGGAACCACGCGTCCCGCGCCCCGGGCAACCGCGGGCGCCGCCTCCCAGCCTCCGCGTGTGGTCGCTGCGGCCGCTGAGGCGGGACGGCTCAGCCCCGCCTGCCACGTCCTCCGGCTTCCCAGCGCCGGCTCCGGAACTCACGCGACACCGGGGAAGGGCTCGGACTCCACGTTGAAGACCCCGCAGCCCGCGCCCGAGAACCGCAGCGAGAACAGAAGGGGGAACGGCAGACACGTCACTAGCGCCGGCGTGTGACGTCAGCGCGTGGAAGCCGGCGCGTCTGCAGGGGAGGCCGGGAGTCTCGGCGGGGCGGGGCGGGGCGGGGGCAGTGAGAGGGCCCTGC